>JAWWEN010006005.1:0-28027 GCA_035582955.1 Sycophila texana | reverse complement strand
TGCGCTGTAGGGGGGGGGGGGCTTTCTTTTGCCCGGGAAGTGGGGGAGGAAAAGCGAAACTCTTTCGTTGTTTGCTTACTTGTACGTTTAATTTGTTTCCAGTGCAAACGACGGCGAACACGCACTGGGCGAGGCACAATCGGAAGCTGAAGGAGAAGATCAAAGTGAAGAGCGAGATTAAGAGGCCCGAGCAGATTCTGAAGGCGCGCGACATCCTCGAGAAGAAGAAGAAAAGGAATGCGAGGCACAAGAAGGGCGGCGGTGGCCGTAGGAGGGGACATAATAAAGGCAGACATTAGAATAAGAGGCGCATACCTGCGTTAAGATTGTACGATTGTATGGCGCTTATTATATTTTTCTTTTTTTTCTAAGTCGTTTTAAACGTTATAAGAATTTAACTAATAAAAAACGATTTGTGAGTTTATATTTTTTACATTTATCGTTCAATTTATTAAAGTTTTAAAACGTTACAAATCTGCGCCGTTTTTAAAAGGTTCCTTTAAAAATGTGAATTCCGGTCAGGACCGTATTATCTAATGTAAAGAATTTTTTTTGAAGCCGGCTGAAAATCTAAAAGGAGCACTAAAATGTTTTACAAAGAGGCGCGGATACGTGATCTAAGATTTAAGATACGGCACTTATTATTTCTTCTTCTTTTTTTTTTTTAAATCGTTTTCAACGTCATAAGAACTTAACTAATAAATCGATTCGTGAGTTTATATTATTTTTTACATTTATCGTTCAATTTATTAAAGTTTTAAAACGTTACAAATCTGCGCCGTTTTTAAAAGGTTCCTTTAAAAATGTGAATTCCGGTCAGTACTGTATTATCTAATGTAAAGTATTTCTTTTAAGCCGGCTGAAAATCTGAAAGGAACGCTAAAAAGTTTCACAAGACCGAACGAAAAATAAAAAAGAAAAATGGAATTTCAACTGGCCCGTCAAGTCGAAAATGTCGGTATCCTACTGGGGTCCGGTCCCCGGGGGCCCGTCTTCCTCCTTTCAGCGAGCGGTTCGCGGGATCCGGGAGCCTGCCTGCACTTTCTCGTCGTACGGCCCCCCCAAGGCCGCACACCGACTCGGCGATTGCGCAACCTCGGCGCAGAGCGTGCTTTGCGCCGCATGGTACAGTCCCGTGGAATTCGAGAGCGCCGCATGCTAAACGTGAAAAGCGCGCGCGGGGAAACCCCGCGGGTCCAGACACAGACTTCTCATTTATTCGCTCATCTTTCCACGATCTCCGATGGAAAATAACCATTTGGAAAATTATGCACGCTTAAAACTGCAGAGAGATTACATTTTTAAGTAGAGGAAGAACATTGTTGTGTTAGCGTTAATTTCCGTTCGTGTAGGAGAAATAAGCTGCTATTTTAGTTTTTTTTTTTTCATTAAAATTGTTTTTTTTTCAGTCGAGTGAATTGTAAAACAGTACCGTTTCACTTTTATTTTACAAATTAAATGTTTTACGCGTAAAAGAGCGCGGCGTGTATCTGATCAATGGAAAATATTCCATGTAGATAAATTGTTATGACACATTGCAGCTTTTATCTCGCAGATTCTATCTCCGATAGCTTCGATTGTTTACGACGAACTTATTAAAAAGTCAATTCAACATTGAAAGCGCGGAAGCAACAGTATAGTGTAAAACCATTTGCGCGCACGCTGCGTCACAGCCGCATTCTCAGAAATAAAAATCGCCCGTAAAAGGAACGTTGTACAAATTCTCTCTCTCTATATATATATATATATACTTTAGTTTTACTAGTAAATAAACTTAACGATTGTAATCAACCAACGAAAACAAAACGATCTTGATTTATACAACGCAAGCTCCGCAAAGCGCAATGAAAATACGCCCCCGGCGATGCAACACATGCTCGGCTCTCTGGGAAAATTTATTGAGAAAGGGTCCGGGAGGATCGTTAAAAATCGATGCGGCATTCCTTCGACGCCTCAGAAGGGACGGTCGCCTGAGAAAGCGTCCCTCAAATTCCTGCAGGGGCAAGTGTGCGCGAGCTAAGCGTTTCCACGAAAATATGCACCGGCCTAGAGAGTCTCACGCCTCCCTTCAGTCGGGCTTAAAAGGGGGCTTTTGTGACGCGGAGACGCGACGGGGTAATGGGGCTCGCGCGCGAGAGCATACAAAGCCCGCCGTTGATCGATACGCCGAGGACTAATTGACTGCGGGATTCGTCGGCGCAGCCTCGACAATGTAAGCCTATATGCGCGAAAAATGCACCGCACGACGTGGCGACAGTTTTTCTTTCTTTTCGAGCTGCGCACACGTGTCTCATGTCGGCTTTATGCGTCATTGCTCCGAAGGCGGGGTTCGGGAGTTTGCGTTTAAGAGAATTTCACGGTTCACTTTAGACTGCATATAAGCATGCATGATGTTGGGTTTAATAATTTAAAATTATTGTGGATTTTTTATGTGCAGCGTTTCTTCTTTATGGGTGCAATGGCTATTTCTGTTTAATCGAAATGTGTATACTCGATGTCCATAATATTTTTCTGAACGTTTTGAAAAATGATAGCGCAGCTCATAATATATAAATTTATAATAATATTAACAAACAAAAGAAAGATGTTGCATTTTTTTAGTCATTTTTTTTAAAAACGTTCGGAAAGATATTATGGACACCGTGTACATACATCTTTTTGTTTTCACGTCGCTTCGATGCTGTAATTAATACTTCGAAATAATGGAATAATAACTTTTTTATATTGCCGTTCGTACTCAATGAAAAAAATATGTAAATCTCATCAGAGTTTTCCAGAATTTAAACAATAGGAAAGTGTAATTTGAAATTGTTCGAAGCTCCGTTCTTTTCATTCTAATTGCTTAAATCAGCAAACTATTAAACCGCATACAAAGGCTCAATAAAATCGGCGTAACCGCGTGAATTGCGATTTTTTATCTCGCTCCCGTAACGCTTGAACTGACTTTGCATTCACGTGGAATAACTCAGCGCTGAAAGGCACTTTTATACCCGCGAAAGGAAAATTCAATTTTTCACGACGGAAATCCACGAAATCTCCGCCGTTCCCGAAAACTCGACCCTCCTCGTATATATCTCGCATTGAAATCTCGTTCGCCGGTTCACGAACTATCATTACGAAAAAAAAAAAAAAACGTCGAGATAGAAATAGAGAGAGGGAAAAACAGCGCCGCCCAAGATCCGCGCCTCCTCGGTGAGCGCCATAATGGTTGCAGCCGGAAACGCTCTCCCGGCGGCCTTGGGAGCGTTTCGCGTGCACGCGCACCGGGCGAAAAGTCGAAAAGACGGCGCGTACGCAAGAAAAAGAGAGAGAGAGAAAAAAACGAGTTTATATCGGTGGAGCAGAGAGAAAGAGGGAGGTGCACACGCCGCCGCGCCGACAACAAAGAGCCTCGCGGCGCAATCGGCTCCGATGCCAAATTAAATGGAAACCCGAGAGCCGGTCGCTTTCACGCGCCTCGCGTGCGCCAGTTTTCACGAGGAGGAAATCTTATTTCGCTTTCTGATTTCCCAGCCGAGGCCTCTGATTTACACTTTCCGCGTATATTACCTCAGCGCGCGAGGAGCCTCTTCTCTTTTTTCCTCCGGCAAGGAGTTTCTCGAGCAGCGAGCCTCTGGATCCCCAGGGTCGCGTGAATTTTAGTCCGACGTCGCGGGCAGCTTCTCTGCCTTTTCATTTTCTCCGCACTTTATCTTCTCTCCTCCTATTCCTCTCAGGGTCGCTCTCGAGTTACTTCATCGCGAAATCGCGGCAATTAGTTTTTCGATTATTACTAATTTTTTTTTCTTTTTTTTATTATCTTTTTCTAGGTATTTCCGCGCGTGTTCGGGGGCGACGTTCGGGTATATAGTTTAAGGAGGATGCAGGCGTTCGTTTCTATTTTTAGAGAATCGAGCGGAAAACACATCTGCCGCTCGAGTTCCAGGGAAGCTCGTCGCTCGATTTTTGGGGCCGTAAATCACTGAAGCGATAACTCTGTACAATGTGGAAGAAACTCAGTTTGAGGCTGTCTCGGGTAATTTCGAATTTAATGCGCTTAGTTTGCAGTTTGCTAAGTGATGCGGCGGATATCGCGATATTTATGATGGGTTTTTAAAGCCTCGTAGAAAGTAAAGGATGAGGAGAAAATTTGCACAGAGCGTACTTTCGTTCCGTCCGGGTACACTTTCAGTCGGATTGTCGCCTCTTTTTTTACTATAGGCTCGTCCGCTTTTTCAATTTTATTTACTCCTTGCAAATTAACCGCTCGCGCTACGGCCTTTTCTGGTTTCATCGTGAACATCGCACTTTTACCTCGCAATCAGCCTCTTCCCTCGGCGAATAATTAAGGACGCGATCCTTAGCTTTCTATATAAACTCTTACTCCAAATTACGTTACTTTCAATTCGCTTTGAGTGGGTACCATTCGAGATCGCGACTCGAATGATCAAAACCGCGTCTAAAATTTCTACGTGGCCCCACAGCGATCTCGAGCATACCCGAGCGTTCTCGCTCAAATTACGCCCATCTCTCATTTCCGCTCATTTTTTTTTTTTTTTTTTGTTTTTTTAATTTAAGCGCGAAAAAGTAGAAAGGGGCGAGATAAATCTCAATAGCAACTGCATAAACAATCAGGCGAGCGAACGTATCCCGAATGCAGCTCTGAATTTTTTAGTCCCTCGCGGTAAATCACGCCGATATACGTCGCTTCTGTACTCCTCTCTTCTCTCTTTTTTTTTTGCGCACGCTCGAGAGTTTAACGCGTTTTTCCGCGCAAAAGGCCAAATCGCAATTTTCTCTCTCGCCGAGGCGGGCCTTCGAGCGTGAATCGCGCGTATTGCGTTTGCGGGACGCGTTATTCTGCTGGCGGCACGGCTCTTTGCAAAACTAAACGCACAATTAATATTCCGCAACTTTCTCCGCATTATCGGCGCTTAGGGCCCTGAGGTATGGTACCCTATAGAAAAAAAAAGAATTGTACTCGAGGGAAAATAATAAACCAGCTTTTTTTGCGCAATTCCGGCGAGTTGCTCTGCGAGCTCGTTATTTTCCTTGCGAAAGACGCTGCTCGTTGCTTTCGTTTGAGGAACTCGCGCGGACTTTCGGCGAGCGAAGAGATTCAAGAGGTTTTTTGGAAATTAAGCTAAACAAGGTTGAAAGAATATTTTCGATAAGCGAAGTTTGTTGGACGCCGCGGGGAGAGATAAGCCGTACGTGACTATTTACTAGCCCGGCCTCGTTATCGTCCGTTTCTCGAAGGCGCTCCGTTACCGATTAGTAGACTAGAAACGCTCGCAGTTTGTCAGATCGGCGGCTGATAAGGAACTTAGCCGTGGCGAAGGCGTTGCCCTCCGCCTTGGGATTTTTCATCGATAAACTAACGAACTTCGCGCGAAAAAAAGTGCACGCAAGTCGCGTTTCGCACACATATACGGTCTCTTTATCGCGCCTCGCGCTTTCCCATTGCACTTGCGCGTGTTGCCATTGACCCTCCGCTTAGAAAGTTCAGATACCGGCGAGTGAGTAACTCACGTAGCTTCGTACATAAGTGTACCGAAAAATATAATGGGGGGTTCTGCAGTGTGCACAATCGCCGCAAGTGCTATTAGAAATTATATCTCTAACGGTCCCGTGCACCGTTAAGGATCGTTGCTGACCGGCATTAGTGATTAATTAGCTAATAATAGATTTTTTTTTTTTTTAAATAAAGTGCATTAAGTATCGTTTGTCAAGATAAAAAGTTAAAGGATTTTATAAAATTTTTATTGCAGATTTATCGCTTTGAAAGGTCCTTTTAATAACTTTTTAATCAATAAATTTTAGTGAAGGTGATTTTTTTTTCTATGCATATAAAATCGTAGTATACAGGCAGTGGAATCTTGTGTATTTTTTATCACTTCCCCAATGACGTCAGGACCTCTTGAGGATTAATGATCTCGAGTCGACGTAATTCTCAGATTTAATTCAACGTCTGCTCAAAGTTTTGATGATACGGAAAATAAGACAATTATACTGTTATCTTTTTTAAGTATCGGATTTTGAAAAGAATCCAAAAGTGGCGCCGCCAGTTTCTATACTCATTTAATAGGGTCAAAATAATAAAAGCAGTTATACACTCCCATTCCAAAAAAAAAGCAAAATATTACTTTGGACGAGATCCAATATTTTTTATCCTGACGCAGAGCACGTCGAGCGCCAATATTTTGAATTAATAAACCAGCGCTCGAGTTTCAACAAATAGCAATCTTTATATAAAATTTCAAATCTCACACAGCCATAACGTCCGGGAGTCCGAATTAAAAGACATTTAATTTCCACGAATTACCGCATTTGCAGGCATCAATTTTAAAACAGTTACTCTCGATCACGGTGCTTAAATCCGTAACAGTATAGGCATCGCCGCGAATTCACCGCACGAGAATCACAGAAATATTCCATAAGAACCGCGCGCTCGAAGGTACAACTTATAACACACCCGCGCGTAGGAATTCGCCGCGCGGAGCACAAAAGAATCTCGAGAGCGTCGTGAAAATAGAATATCGCGAGAACCGCGACGCCTCGGCGATCACCACCGTTAAAGTCGCATTATTCACGCCAGGCGTCCGGCGCATTCCAACGGCGCCGCCGCTAAAAAGGTCGCCTCGTAAAATAGTGTCATAACGCGCGCCTCCGCGGCTAATCGCGCGCGTCGCCGATATGCCCACTCGGTGCCTATATAGCTATGTATACAAACGTATATACGTTTGCACGCGCCGTGCGTCTGCCCATCGAGTCTATAAGGCACGGCGTGCTCGGCCCGTTTAAAAGGAGTGAAAGGACCCGTGACGTAACGCAGCCGCGACCGTATACCTGCTGCAGCGCGTCCACCTGCGCGCCGAGCGACGCAAAGCGCATACTAGGCCCACTCGATCGCTAATATAAGTCCTACGACGGCTGCGGCCGTGAACCACTTTCCGACCGCGATTCGTCCGTCGCGAGGCGATTACACCGATGTGACGCGAGATTTCCGAGATGATTCGACGCTTTTGTGCGGTGCCGGTGTAACTCGTAGTTTTTTCTTTGGAGCTACCGGGACGTTTGTATAGGTGTGCAGAGGCGGCGAACTGGGTTGTGCGATGACTCGCGCGCTTTTTTACCTTTTTCGTTTTTTTAAATGTACCTGTTGCCTATTATAAATGTCTCTGTTGGTTCGTCGCTGAGGCCACTCGAAAATGGACTTAGGAGTTAGACAGATGGTTTAATTTTAATCTCGGATCGACTTCCTTTTCGTAGGGAACGAGTAGCACTGCTTTTTGGGTCGATGAGTCATATACATTAATTTCTTAGATTTGTTTGGAATGCTTAGAGGTTTGTTGAATTATTTTCACGACTGTTTTGAACAATTTAACTCGGAACTCGTATGTATACGCTATTTTATTTGGAAAATTTAATTATACTCTTGAGAAAGTGCGAATGCCTATAAAAAGGAAATGTAAATAGTTTCTTCCGAAGGACCTTCATAAAAATCGCCTACGTTTCCAGACAATTTCAAAGCCGTGACGTCACGCCGAGTAATACACCGAAATCTCGATGAACTCATTTCGACGATCTAGTCGATGGGCGCCAGGGTTAAGCACAAAATCACAGTTATTAAAATATACATAACCATCAGTGGCGATAAGGGAGATGGTTGGATCGTGTAGTCGGTCAGAAGCGCTCGGACCACCATTGAAGCCATATCAGATGCTATTACAGCCGGCTGCACTTTAAGTATTCGTGTCGTATAATTCGTAGGCGTAAATTCTGAAGAGACATTCAATTCTGTCGGCCGAAAACTTCGTGGAGAATAAAAAAAAATCTCATAAACGCATACACGTCCTTTTAAAGTTGTATAGAAGCGAGTAGTCACCCATCCAACAGGGTCTTCAGCGCAACTTTAACTTACGTGATTGGATGAAGGTACACCGAATGAAGCTCCTCATAAAAATTAAATGTGAAAAATTTAATTTAAATTTTTGCGGCAAAATCACTGGAACTTTTATACAAGAAAAGCTCCGCAACTTCTTCCTTCGTAATTGAAAATCCCCTCCATTTTTACAAAGCTTATATACACAGTGATTTCCCCGTAAAAAAGTACAAAGCTTATGCAACAGTTCAGCGCATACGTTTTTTTTTTTCATTTACTTTTTACGGTGAGCTTCACCGTAAATTTTTACGATAAAATTACAATACCACTATACTCATCTATAAAGTGCCACTGATCGTTAAAACAATTTTTTATCAAAAAATAAATCACCCACGGACGATTTTCACGAAAGTAAAATAAAAGAATCATCCCGCAGATGCGATTATCACGAAAATAAATAAAATAAAAGAATAGTGATTGCTCCCACTCCGCGAATAGTACCCACAAGATAAATAAAAAAAAAAAGAGAGAATCAAGCACACACCCTCCCTATAAAAAGTCCACGCGTGACGTTGGCTTCCGAAACGTCAGCTCCTCGGAGGTTTCCGCAAATCGCGCGCAGGGTCATAGATCGTTAAACGCGGGCGGGTCGACCTTCGAGGCGCTCATCGCACCCGAGCGTGTAAGTAAAAGGGCGGCCGAGCTCACAATGTAATCGCGATGAGGCGGGGACACGCGCGCGTTTCCTGTGACGCGGCAACGACTCGGACGCGCCCGGGCCGCGACTTCCTCCGACTCGCGCGGCGCTCGTCTCTCCATTATACGTATATATATATGTATATAATACTTATAGTAGCGGCGCGCATTGCGAGCACGGCAAGTGCAATGACCAGCCGCGCGAGTTGTGCCCGACTCATTGCTCCCTTTGTGCGCGCCTCTCCTTTAGGCTCCATTGAAATTGCCGTTGAGGTGGCCGCCTGTCACTGGGTCGACCCGGGGAATTGACGTGGGCGTCGTTCCTTCGCTTTGTAGTTATTCGCGGAGCTATTTTGCCTCGGGAATGCTTGTGGGTACAGTTTTCTTTTATTTTGCCTCTCTTTTTTAATTTCGCTCGGGGTATTTCGGGGAGGAAGTTTGGTTCTCATAATTGCAAAGGCTTCTTATTTCAGTGGCTTGAGCTAAATGAGGCTTCATTGTGATTTTGATTTACGAGGGAATGCACGAAGGCGCTTAGTTAGACGCGTTTGATGGTTGGTTTATGTTTCTTTTCTTTTTCTTTTTTTTTAACGGATGGATTTTTTTTTTTTTTTTTAATTTGGCGCGAGGAGCATATGAATATTTTATGAGCGCTGCGGAAATGATTATTGTTATAGGACGGAAGATGTTAATCTTTATTTATCGAAAAGATAAGTGAGCTGAAGTATACGCTCGTTTTGAATACAAAGGGAGGCATTCATTTAAAATCACACCTTCTTTACGCGAATAATTATGTAACTCGTTAAACCGAATAGGGTGTAAACTTGCGGCGAATGTTCCATGCAGTAAACGTGAAACTTTATTGTTTTTTTTTTTTTGCAAATTGCATATGTAGAAAAGCCATTGGATCTTATATTGATTTAATTTATAAATTTTGATCTGTATTTTTAAGGCGTCGAATGTATAAAATTGCCGTCAATCTTCCCGCTTGACCTTCGGTGGCGCTTTCAAAGATTAACGTCCCGAGGCAAAAAATACCCAAAACAGTAATTATTTAACGTCGTCGGATCCCTCCTCTTGTCCATTAAAAATTGACTGATCACCGTAAATAAGACGCACCAAAGTAAAACCTTCCTCATCCACCCGATAATAATAAGTTACCTCTTTCCAGCCTTCTAATTCATCCCACGAAAGAAAGATTCATTTGGACACTCAAAACAAACTTAAACCGAAGCAACAAATGTCACATTAACGGGCAACAAATCTACGACCGCGGCGGCGAAGAGGCCAACCTCCCTCAACCCGACTCAATCACATTAAAATCCAGCGCCGAGGCAATAGCATAACGACGCGATCGATGAAAGTCGATCGGTATGGAAGCGGCACGTGAACCCGCCGTATATATACACAAAATTAGATAAATCAAATTAGATCCCGGCGGAGGTGGGGCCGCGCCTCGTAAATAACCGTCCAAACCGAGAGAAAGAGACGGACGCCGTCTCCGTCTCTCTTTTCACGAGCCCAATAAATATCCCCCTCGAGTAATTACCCGCAGATCGGACGAGCGTCACGCGACCGCTGCAGGCGGCCTGATGGGGGAGACGCGACTCGTCCTTTCTGCCTTACTCTTTTTTTTTTTTCACGACTCCCACGCCCTTGACGAGGGCGACCCCGGCTTCCGGGGCGCTCTGCAGACCGGAACGCCGCCGCGCGCACTTACCTTTACGCGGGGGCGTCTTCTTCGCGCGTCCTTTGTTTCCGCGCGCGCGTCCGCTAAATTATGGTGGCTGTGGGAGTCCCCGGGATGTTAATGGGGGACGCGGGGGGCGCGAGCGAGCGAGGCGCAGGATGTTATTACGGGCTTTTACGAGATTCCTTTACGAGATTCCCCTGCACCTTTTTCCGCTCGGGGGATGTGCGCAATTTCGCGACTGCCGCCTGCTCGCGGCTGCTTGGGGAAGCGTTTAACACCTAGTAGGTATATATATGTACGCTGATATTGGCTTTTTAATTTTTTTTATGGGGGCTTTCTTGCGGCGCGGTGCATTAGTGCAGCTTTGAAATTAATGCTGCTGGGAGTAAGTAAGAAATTAATTCTGGGGCTTTCCGGCGCGGGTATGTTATTTTTTTTTTTATTAGTTTAAAAGTTTTTATTAAGATGCTGGAATCGATATCTTTTTTTGATACTGTTTTGTATTAGGGATCAACGAGATTATCTATATTCATTATTTTTTGGGGCATTTAAGTTGTAGAGAAATGGACAATGATTTAACTTAATTTTGCAAATTATTTTCTGGCGTAACAATTGAGCTCCTCTTTGAAAGGTACTCCATTATGTTTCATCATGTTTTCTTATTTTTTCCGCATTCTTCTCTAAATGATTTTTTTTTTTTTTTAAATAAGTAATCGCTGTGAAAAGGGGAAAACGGCGGGAAATTATATGGGAAATACACGTTTCTAAGTTACGTCAAATTCAGATAACTTTTACGATTTCGCTGAGAACGGACCAATTTGTATCGCTTTAAACCGGCACCACATAGAAGTAGTTATATTTAGAAATTTTGTTTAAAAGAAATATACATTGCGAATCATTTTAATTAGAATTTACTTTCAAATGAAAACAGAATAAAAATAAAAAGATTAAGCTTATTTTTTCTACGTTCATCAATTGTTTCAAGGATAAAATTGCATTGCTGAAATGGAATATTGGTTTTTCATTGAAATTCACTTACGCATACTCAATCATGTCAAGTATTCTAGCAATAATTTAAACTTGAAAAATCAAAGTAAAAGAATTTAATTTGAATTATAAGTATCCTATAATTACTTCATTAAATTACTTTTAGTTTTTATTAGCTAAATATTGCATTAATTTAAATTATCTTAGTTATTTTTAGCTTTTCGTAGATTGTTAGATAACTAAGTTTATAAACAAATAAATAAAAAGGAAATACGGTATGCGGTAATATATGTATAGCCACGGCAATAATTACACTTGAATTCCTAAAGGCATCATATCTATCTGCAGAACAGCTATAAATACACAAAAATTATACATCGAATCGTCAGGAAACATAATCCTTTCCTGTATTTTAAAATGCAGATAAAACAGAAACCAAAGGTTACAGGCTTGGCCAATACACCTGCGCTTTTTTTTAAGTTCTATGCGCCTTAGGTATCGAGTAGATAATCAGGATATTGAATGTATCTCAAGAGTCAAATATCTTTTGTCCCACATTGTCCACTCGATGTATTTGTGTAATCAAACGTTTCCTTTATATCGACCAGCCATTCCAATAAATTCTCATACCAGTAGTCAATTACCCCCAATCGCCTCGTAAAATCTCCGCCGATTACCGATCGTCGAACTCAAATAATCCTATACGTGCAAAAAGTAACCTTTGGACTTTTTGCAATCCGCCTCAGTCCCGTTACAACTTCCCTTTCGAAATGAAATAAACCACGGCGAAAGCAGAGAATAAGAGCAGTAGATATAAAAAAAAGGTACAAACGAGTAGACCAGAACGTAGCTATAAATCGGATGTACATAAAGGGTAATAAGACTCGGTTATAGATTTACGGACACGTGAGTCCCGATCGTCGCTCTTTTCCCCTTGTTCACCTCGCGTGCCTGTGCATTACGCGATATTTATTTTTCCGCGAGGCATACCCGTTTTTTTTCTTTCTCTCGGCAAGGATCGGTACATAAGGACGAGCGAAGGCTTAATTGGACGCGTGGTGCAGTCACGTTTTACTCGCGCTGCGTTTACGCGAATGGCGCGAGCACCGCGGGGTTCACGTTTCGCCGTTTCATCGTGAGCACTGTGTATATAAAGCTTGGCTTTTGTCGGTTTGATGGATATTACGCTCTTTTTTGCGGTTCTATCGATCGCGGCTGCCGCGTACCCTCCGAGGGATGATATATAGCGAGATACTGTTGCGCGCTCTTTGATTCGCTGTTTGCAGGAATGCACTGAATTTGAGTTATTATTATTTATTTATTTATTTTTTTTTTGAGGATGATACTGATCTCGGTGTTTCAGCACGTAGGTAGTTATCGGAGCTGATTAAAGTAAAATTGATGGCCTTCACGATGTTGAAAAGATATTAGTTCGACGATAAGTTTCGACACTTTTACGTGTAATATGCTTTCCACGTTAAATTGCACGTGACTCTCGGATAAACAGAGAGAAACGAGCAACATATAAACAAAAATATGTTAATTACTTTGTTTTTAGCACTGTTTGCAAATGTTACGTCTGTTTGCTTTACTTAATTTTTCTATGTTCCACTTCGAGATATCTGATTAAAAAATCTATGCGTTTATTATGCATATGCTTTAATTGTAAATAATTGTAAAATGGAGCATGGATTTATAATGCAATAACTTCGGATCATTTTTTTATTACTTAATTTTTATCCGTACGTGTAAAAATATTGTTTTATTTCACTTTATCTTAAAAGTTTATGCTAAATCGTTCTTAGAATTTTAATTCGATATGATAAAAGCGATTCAATTCTGAAAATGCAATGTTCATATTAAGTTCTACGAACAGAAAAATTCACATTTTTGCCGCGATTCACCAGATTATTTCTTCGACGCACATAAATTATAATTTTATAGTTTTTTATTAATATCTCATTGTTTTTCTTTTTCTAGGTACAAATCCAATTTAATTTAAGCATACATTTGTCGAAATACACAGCGACTGTAATTTGCGAATTAAATCTTCAGCTCCTACTCGTAAACAACATTAACGTTTTAATTAAATACGCTTAAGCATTCCTCTTCCCCGCATGTAAAAATATATCAGTCGAGTTAATATCGTGAGACTGCATTGCACCTCGTCCAGCAATAGTATATTACGTACCTAGCCCTGTATAATAAGAAAGTGTCTCAGATCACACGTAATTGTCGACCGAGGCGAAGCCGAGGTAGACAAAAATGTGATCTGAGGCTTTCTTATTATACAGGGCTAGGTATGTATTATACTATTTCTGCTCGACGATGCCGGAAAGCACCAACTTCCGGTCGCACAGCGGCCCGAAAGTTGGCGCTTTCCGGCCGGAGGGCAGAAAAGGACATTTTCCGCATTCGCACGTGATGAGAGAGTATCTCGTCATTACACGTTCGCTTAATAAAATTCAACGAATAATAGTTTATTATTATAGAATATGTAATTTATTTTATTAAATCAATTTTTAACCTTCTCGGGGACGGGTGCCAAATAAAAATGTATAGAGCCGAAGATTTCCAAACAGAAAACATTATATTCTTAAAAAAAAAGAAAAAGAAACTGATTCATAATGTCGCCTTGGTCAAAAGTCATTGAAGCACGCGTAAACTCTTCGGAGAAAAAAAGATGCGAACGACGACGCTCGCTGCAGTTTACGATAGCACAGCATAAAGTAAGCGCGAATGGTCGCTGCACGGCGCGTATTCGCCGAAGCGTCGCGCGCGCGAAAATTTTATTGTCCGCAATTGCGATCCGACGACGCGCGGCTCCTGTGGAATGCTCGCTATGCGTCGCCCACTGAATCAGTGCCGAGATTTCTCGACGATGCCGTCACGCGGCGACCATCAGCCCGCCGGTGATCACCAGGCCGCTTGGTCATTTTTTTCGGCTGATTAATTACGTTTGTTTGCTACTTGAGAAGCTTTTGATGCGCGCGAGATCTGCATGCTCGACCGAATTAAACTGTCGTAGGTAATGTGCCTCGAAAATGACGGTATTGTTTAAGGGACTATGGGCATTATACGTATAGTCGTATTTATCCATTATTTATTTGAAAAAAAATGTTTCAGATTAAAAATTGCTTACAGATGATATTTTCTATGAATCTCACGAATATTCATTCATTGTGTATATCTAATTGGAGTCATAACTCGATCTGGAACTTGAGATATAAAGTTCCCCATTGATACGATCTTGAAAAAAAAAAAAAAAAAAAAAAAAAAAAAAAAAATATGTACTATAAGTATATCATCTGATTCGTGTAATTTTTGATCTGAAACTTTTTAGACAAAATAGTCCCTTAAAAAATGAACATTTCAATATTTTTATGCTGTTGTTTACCCAGAATTTTTCAAATAAAGTTACCATTTATAACGGGATAAGTACGGGTATACGAAATAGAAAAAGAAATAAATTCGGTCGAGTGTACACGTTGAGAGAAGAGTGGGATTAACTTCTTGAGAAAGAGATGTCAAAAAGGCTATTGTAGCATTGCGGAATTGCGCCGACGAAAAGGTAAAATGCGAATACAATTTAAGATTTATGAGATGCGCACATCGTTGAGCAAACGATCGAGCTAATTGTGCGTTGACTGAGCACATCTGCTTGTACCACATTTTTATACTATTATTAATTAATTCTGCACAGGGCATTATTGGTTGTACGGCTCTATCAGGTGTGTTCCTTTCAGTGCGTCACCGCTGCTCTCCATGAATGAAATCATTAAATGTGCCTCATCGGACGTTTATGCTTTCATGGCTCATTAAGTATGAGCGTACATTGAAATTCGGTTTTACAAACGTGCCTCCATTCGTGGGGCATAAAAGTGCTTGTTAAGTAATATTTTATGAAATTGCTTTATTTTCGTACGACTCATGCCTGTGGCGCCGCTTTCGAAATGCACTTGGATTCACTTGATTTATTGTTTTTCATTTAGCAACCGATTGTTCATTCAGCCCATTGTAAATCTTAATGCGCGCTTTATTTACGTATTGCACGAATACATTATTACTTTCCAATCCACTTAAATTTACATTCAGCTCACGCCCGAATTATTTATTTATTTATTTATTTATTTATTTGCGTTCGTTAAATTTATATTTATAATTATATTGTTTACGATACATTTAAAAATATAATTACTGAGTAATTATTTATTTCCAGAGAACATTAATGTAAATGCGCATTGTTTCATAAATTTTCTTCTACATATTTTGTAAATGTACGTCTTTTTGTCCGCACTAAAAAGAAAACTAAGTATGTAAAAAAAAAACGACATAGCACAGAAAAGAGCGGTGCCGGCAAAACTACCGACTCTATTAATTAAATCGTCATCATTGCGCACGCAACTATAAAATAAAATGCCGCTCGCTCGCTGATAAAATTCTTCGTTATTTTTTTACACGAGCCGCGCTCATCCCGCGGGTTTATCGTATATAAACACGAGCTCGCGCTCGCATTATCATATATTGGAAATCCATAAAGCGTCTCATCGCCGGCGTAACTCGCCTTGAACTCCCCGCGAAATTTCCCGCAGTGAGTCAGACCGTCTGAAATATTAAAAGGCGTCAGTGTTCGCTTGGGCTCTCCTCTCGTCTCGTGCGCGCGCTTAATGTCCCTCCCGCGCCAGGCGGCAGGAGGCTCGGCTCGCTGTGCACACAATGCACCGTAACTTCACATCGATTTTCACCTGAGAAGCTCGAGCGAGCGCCGCGCTCGGCAGGACACGCGATGCGAAATCATTTCATCGACCGGCGCGTGTTACCCTCGACACGTGCTCGTCGCGGCGCGTTTTATATTGTATACGATCGTAGCTCGCCCCCCTGTCGCGGGGATACAATCGAAGGGTTAGGGCGCGGAAGGTGGGAGAGGTGCATTATGAGGTGATAAGATATTTTGTTTTCTTTTGGGTAAGGTATTCGGTGGGTTGAAATTAATTCATAATTCGGGTGTTGAATTAATAGACTGGGTGATTTATTTACTACAAAATCGACTGTTAATTACTTTCGTTCTTAACGAAAATGTATAGTGAGAAAAATGTTTTAGTAATTTTTATCAAAAGTTCGATTAATTTTATTGGTGATAGTATATATATAGGTAATTTGATCAGAAATTCATGAAATTGGCTTAATATTGTACTGAAATTTACTAAACAGTTTAGTAAAATTTCTCAGATATACATCGCCAATTGACTGAACTCATAGTTAAATTTACTGAAACATTCATTCTCAGTGTGTGAGTCATATTTTTACTCGTAGTCTATTGCTTGTTAAATTGACGAACAGCTTCTTTTACAATAATTATTTGTTGAATTATGTGATAGTATTACATATGTGATAAGAATTTATTGCACACTTTTGTATAGGATTGTTACGGAATACCGGATTTTATTTAAACTATGTAGCTTTTGCTGAAACTATGGCAGATATTTTTTTGTTTAAATAAATAAAAGAACTGAATATTTTTAATTGAAAATGTTATGTCCATAGTTTTTTTGTACGATATGTATAATAGAGAATTCCACACTGCAGAACTTAATATTGTATCTGAATTATCATATTTTAAATATTTACTCTTCAATGAGACTTGGCAAGCTTTTGAGGTTTAAGTTTTTTCGTTTATTTAACCCCACCATTTCTTTAAGAAACTATTCTTTCAATGCGTGTAAAATTTAAGGAGAAAAGATTAAAAAAAGATATATTTTTATTTAAAAAAAAATTGAAAGGTGGTTATATGGAGTTTAGATGCATTTTTGATCTTGATCTTATTATTATTATCAGTAATATTGAAAGGATTTGTGATTTCTTAAGATAACAATGGGTTTACATTAAATCATCGTACTTCAACTTTTTATATGTTTAATTTAAATAGGTTACACATTATATACCTTCAAAATCTAAAAGCTTAGATTATTTCATTTTGATGTGTACCAAAAGCTCCCCCAAAAAAGCGTTCCGTTATACTCTTCTAGTCAGCCGCTTATCAGTCATAGTTTTATGGCTTATTTGTGTACTCTCAGATGATATCGTAGATGAGGAAGATTTTTTCGCGCGCGTTTCTTTTAAATTTAGATTAAAGCTTGGCATGTTGTAATATTCCACGAGTTCACTGGCGCCAGACCACCGCTTCGCCGCGTGTATACAAAACGCCGAGGCGCTAATGACTTGGCTAATTCTTTATAGTAGTCGACGTTGACGAAGATGAGTTTTCGAGTTGCGGTTTTACAAACTGCTTTTGCAGTTCGTAGATTTATTTTTTTTTTCCTGAGAGTTTTTCCCGCGATACTAGACTACATGAGCCGACAGAACTCATTTGGCAATGAAGAGTTTGGAACGCTGTCATTATTACGTCGAATTAATAACACACAGCCAGTCTAGAAAAAATAAACTCGCTTTCGATAAAAATACTCGGAGATAAGGCAAAAAAATTATTTTTAAATTCTTTCTTTTTTTTTTTTTTAATATGATGATTTATCGCGCAGTATCTTTTGACAGACTGAAACGCTTCAGAAAAATTATTATTCCGACGGAAACGGCACGAGCGCAGAATTAAAGCGACATTCAGAATAAATCGTTGAAAATCCTCGAAAAAGGTCGAAAGTTATAGAGTCACAAATTAAATCCCTTTAATCTCGAAGAGCGGGGCTACCTCGGCTGCACTCCAAAATAGAAGGGTTGAGAAAATCACCAGGGTCGGCAGTCAAAACACGCGGCTTCGCTGTCCCTCGCTCGAAGCCTTAGTCACGCTCTGAAATTAGATGTCCAACTCCGCTGGAGGTATGCTATCAGTCGCGGAGTCTCGGCACAGCCTTGGCCGGAGAAGCGTACAAGTTATACGGGCGAGCGGAGAAAAGGCAAGAAACGAGAGCGAGTGACGTTCGCCTATCGACGCTACATACATACACTGTCTCGTGTTAATAGTAAAAGAAAAAAAAAATGGAGCAGTGCCGGTGATTCTTTTGCGAAATCGCTTGGCAGTCAAAACATTCGGGGAAAAAGACAATCGGCCGGCGATAGCTCAAGCTGAGATTGAGGACGCTATATAGTCGATTGCGATTGTCAAAGTGCGATAACGCATTGACTATTCGGTGGAGCGAGGATCTTTTTTTTTTTGTCGACCTGGGATTCCGGAACGTGACGAAGATCTCGCAGGCTATATTTGCCGAGGTGGAAACTGAAATTTTCGGTTTTTACGAGGCTGTTATTTTTTGCAATTTATCCACGTGCCATATGTGCCTTCCTAGAACCGGTGATAGTCTTTTTATTTTGCGAGAAAAAAAAAAAGAAAAGGTGGTGGGAGCATTTTAGCTTTGACGCGTGTGTTTACTCGTTATTTTGCAAAAAGTCGCTTTGAATCATCTCCGAGAGAACAAAAGTCGTGGGTTTGAACTTCGCTCGGCTAAAAATATATGTACTGAAGCTTTTATTAGAACTAGGCGACGATCTGAACGTCGCGGGATCCATTAATAGCAAGTGTAAATAGTGACGAAACTTAAAATTAAGCACTGAGAGCAATAAAATTATTGAGCAATCGACGTTTAAAAAAAGAAATAAATAAATTCAAAATTAAATCGTTACTCAACCCACGACCATTAAGTACACCACCAAAAAAAAAAACGAAACAATCATCTAGAATTCCTGATGAATGAACGACCTAAATGGTGCGCTTTATAAAAAAAAAAAAAAAAAACCGGACGCTCGCGAGAATTATCTGACCGCACAGTGGTTTAAATCGGCGCGAAGATCAGTGGTACGTATATATGAGGCGAGTCTTTTTCTCTTTTTATTCCACGATTAAGCAACGCGGCGTGGGACTGCGAAGCGCCGAAACACGGACCGGACCGTGTCATCGGGAAGTACCGGCGAGACTCGATCCTTTTTTTTCTTTCTTTTTTTCTTTTTCTTTTTGAGCCCCGCGTCGTTTCGACATTCGCTGGCAGCGGCGCAACAATGGAGGCAGCCAATGCGATCTCGAACAGCGCCGGGGCTTTTCTTCTTGTTTTCTCTGGCGAGCGTGCATACGCGCAGACCGGCGGCAGACGTTAATTTCCGTAATCGAAATCGCGAAGCCCTCGTCTGTCTGCGCTTCCTCTCCACTGTCTACTTCTATTTTTTCTTTCTTTTTACACTGTGCACCACGCGACGGGTATCCCATTGAGAGGGACGGTATCGAGTGGATCTCTTTTTTTTTTTGTAGTCAAGTACATCCGACTGTAGGTCGTTAGGGTATATTAAACGTAGCGGAGTTTTTTTTTCGGTCCGCGCAGGTTCGAGAGATGTATATTACGTAAAAGAAAAAGTGATCTCGATTTATAATAGCGATCTTAGCTGGATATTTTTAGACGGAATTCAAGGTTTACTTTCAATTTTAAATTGCCGTCGTTTTAACACTGATTCGTTACGTAACAAAACAAACGGAATCCCATTCTTTCGAAGTGATTTGCGCGATTTGTCGGACTTTCCTTGTGTGTTTGTCTATGCATTTATAAATACATAGAACGGAGAAACGGTTATCTTTGTTGCGACAAAAATGAGAACGAGGAAGTGTGATATATTGAAACAAACTTTTTTTTTTATTGCTTATCAATCTGATGTCTGCGAACGGCGACGTCGCACGTGTCTCGGTATAGTGCCGCAATTAAATGAAAGAGCCAATAATTACAAAAGTAAATCACATTATTGCAAACTGCGTTTCGCACTTTGTGCTTACTGAACATGACGAAAGCGGCGTTTCAATGTGAGTAAACCCGATTAAAAGTAAGGCGATTATAGAACGCGAGGGTAAAGAATAAATCTAGATATTGCGACCGGAAATTATTAAATCGACCCCTTTTCCCCCACCTCACCGGAAACCCCCTCATTACTTCTCAAATTTTTATAATTTCGTGTGTTATATTATACTCGCAACGAAATCGGCATTTCCCACGCAATATAATTCCTTATTAAACGAAAAAAGACAAGTGAAGAAGAAGAAGAAGGAGCAATCGTTGTCGTGGCTCGACTCATTTGCCACGAACAAAAGAAGAAAGGGTGAGCTCGTCGTTTTATCATCGAGCGGCAATTACCGATAATAGGCGGGGGCGCTCGCTCGCGGTTATAGCGAGAAATTTCCAAACGACAATAATTATTATTCCCCGCGCAGCCGCGGAAACGAGACACCGGAGGAGAGAGCAGCTTCTGACAAAAGCGGCGACAATCACCGGCCGGCCGGGCCGATAACAATATCCGCGGCCGCGACGGCGGCGACGCATCGAGATTGTGGGGGGGTTCGCCCCCGTCGGGCACGTCATCGCTCCGTCGGCGTCACGCGGGATGTGACTCACTTCTGGCACGTCGGCCGAGGACCCGCCGATTTATTTTTTATTTTCTCATTTTCTATCGGGGGCGGTTTCGCTGCGTCGAGGATGTTCGTGCGCTTTGTTTACGGTCGATTAATCGACGCGGCTGATCGCAATGGAGGTATCACGGAGAAACTCTTCGTAGCTGTATATAAACTTCGAAAAATGTATCTGAGCGTTTAGTTACGAATTTTTCGAAATTTTAAATAGTGACTTCGAGGCTTTAAGCTACGAATTCGAAATGAATAACATCGAAGAATATTCCGCTATTTTGACTTCACTGCTTATACTTTCGTACTTCGCGGCTCAATGCAGCGAAGATCGAATTAGTTTTACCCTTCGGAGTATTCTTCGACGTGAATCATTTCGAATTCGCAGCCTAAGAATTTTAAATTCGCTGATTTTAGCAGCGATTTTCGAAACACTCACGCATATATATAGTATCGCAGATTTTTTTCGATATTATATAGATTTCGAATTCGAAGTGGATACTTATACGTTGCTTCGAAGCGTATATTATAATTTCGAAGAGTTTTTCAGTGTACGAAGCGAGGGTGGAGAGGAGATGGCGTGACTTTTAATTTGTCTACGAAGTCTACAAAGCTTGAGATGGGAGAATTAATTTTTAAGATAGATTGATTCTGACGGTGCAGACAGCAGGCGAATTAATAATAACTCTTCATTGCTGTGTGAATGTAAAGAATGTAGATGTCAATTTTGTAATTATTCTGAAGTTTATTTTGAATAATCTTATAATTAATGGTTTTTAAAAGTAAGTATCGCTTTGAGAGATTACTTTGTTAGTTAAAAATAAGTATGCCTGTACGGTAAACAAGCGAAGCGCGATAAATTTTTTTGAATTACAAATTATGAATGTATAAAACATTCTAATATTATATGCATGTATTATGTCCGTTATCCACCGCTGCAATCAATCTAATTCTCATACTTTAATTAATAGACGTTGGAGCATTTTTTACGTTATGATGATTTATTTATCATCCATACATTAAGTTTTAGTTAATCAAAAGTGAAGGCCATTATATTTACGGAATATTTGAGAAAGTTCTTTGGGATATTTCATTCGCTCGTTTCCACGCTTTATAATTGAAAATGAAGTTTCAATCTATTTTCACGCTTAAAGTTTAACGCTGGAAAACGGATGTTAATTAGTTATTTGCACAATCGCTTCAACAAAATCCTTTTCCACCGGGCTAAAGCTGTGGGTTGGAACTCTGAAGTCAAACCGCGTATTAATTATTTAAAGGAAAACGTTCACTTTTAGAGAAAGCCGCAGAATTACTCACCCAGTCCGCGTGAAAAATCCGTTAAAAAGTAGTTTTACATATTAGACTTGTTAAACGTGGGTTACATAAGGGGAGCGGCGGTCGTAAAATATCGTAACTAACTATACTTTAATTATTCGAAACTATTTTCCAGCCGCATTGCGCAAAACTGTAACGAAATAATATATTTAAATGATAAAAGAAGCGAGCACTGAGCAGATCGTAAAAGAAATTACTTAGCGCAAGTGGCGATGAATCATTTTGACAAAGAGAGGAAGCTGCGAGTTTAACACCGAGAAAGTCCGAATAAAATATGTAAAGAGACGCGCAAAAATTTCGGTCAGCCACTGCTCAGTTTAACTATTACGTCGCGCTATCGAGTTTCTGCAGCGCGTATGTCTATATACGACGTCACACTGGATTATGTAACCGTTGTCATCGCGATGAGATAAAGTCGCTGGAAATTACTCGTTCC
The DNA here is from genome assembly GCA_035582955.1 of Sycophila texana. NCBI lineage: Eukaryota > Metazoa > Arthropoda > Insecta > Hymenoptera > Eurytomidae > Sycophila > Sycophila texana. The sequence continues at coordinate 5,634 of JAWWEN010006005.1, read as the reverse complement.
TATCGTCTACCGGTCAGAGTTTAAACCGACGGTATCGTAGACTTTGTATTTTTTTCTAGTTGATGTGAAATTTTTTTCTAATCTTTGGATAAATAGTTGTTTCAAAACATTCAATATTGATATAGTATTTCATTTTTTTCATTTTACTTTGAGAGGATATCTTAAATAAACGATGTTGTATATATAGGAATGGAAAGTATTTTTGTAAAACTTTCTTTAATAATTAAACGATTTTGACCGTATCGTGAATCATTTAGATTGCGTTTCTTAAGAATTATTAAAATGCAAGGTCATGTCTAATAATCAGTAAGCTATATACACTGCATTTATTGAGCTTTAAAGCTTTATATCGTTGTTAATTGCGTGCTTAAAAGGTAGTATATACTGCATCAGTGATTACATTTTTTATTACGTTTTAGCATCGATAAGATTTCTTAAAATGCTGATATAAATACTTTAAATAAAAAAGTGACAACATTTCAAATGAACGACTCACTTGGTAATTTTAACTAATTTTAAATATTATTCATAATTAAACTTTACTTGACAGTTGTCATTAAATATATTTTTTTTTAACAATTTAATGTATCTTTTACTGTAATAATTACATTATCATAAATTTAATTAGCGAAAGAAAAATAAGCGTGAACACGTGCGCTAATTAGAAACTCCCTCATTACAGATATTTTCATTATTTATATTGCGTATAAGTGAGATAAGGAAGCAGCCCTCTGGAAGAAAATCTGATGTTCATTGCTAATACTCATTGACTTACAAAAAAGCTAGTATATTCGTTACTCTCTTTATTCGTTTAAAATAATATCAAGCGCAAAAGCATAGAATTTAAAAAAAAGTAATTCTTTTTCATTGCGATCGATTCGAATTCAAATACCTCTCTGAACGAAAAATCGTTTTAATTTAAATATATATAATATCACTGTATTCATATACAATGGATAGTTGCTGCTGATAAACAATCAGTGAAAAAATCACTTTATTCATTTGCTCAACAAAAGACTTTACTCCATTTTTTGTTAACATTGAAATAGAAAAAAAAAATTTGGTGAAAAGCTGGTGATAAAAAAAATTCCAACTATATACAGAAGGGTGTAACTTAGGCCTAGTGTAACTGCTTCTGGCTTAAGAATTATCGACATAACTGCAGGCTTTCTTACAAAATCAATTTCATTCGTAAAAATTCAATATTTTTCGTATAACAGATTACGATCTTAAAGATGCGATGAAACCTCATGTACGTACATGTTCGTGAAATACAAATTTCAAATTTCGCGCTCTCTTCTGAGAAAAAATAGCGTTCATAACATTGGCTACGTCTTGAAAGACACAAAGGAAGACTTTTTCTTGAACCCATCATAATTTTGCATTATTAAAAATAATCCACGAAACATAGCGATCTTAAAGCTTCCAAAATATAAAACTATACAGCCGGGCGAAAGCTCGACTCCCTCGCAGTCGACTGGTGGTGCGCTCCCGTCGCAGCACCCATTGTACTATAGTACAACGCTCGCGGAGAACAGAAGCGCTCGTTGCATTCTCGGAGTGCAGCGCGTCGCGCCGGCAGATCGATGCGCCGGGCGACTTTCCTTTTCTTATTATTTTTTTTTTTCCTTTACATTCGCGCGACGCTCGCGTGCTCGCGGCGGAGGCGCGCACCCGCGTCGCGAGTCGTTGCGACATCCTATATATACGGAATTCCGCGATAATTGCGGGGAGCACCTCCGGCTGTTGTGCAAGCTGGCACGCATCGATGGGGATTACTCCGGCGATACGAGCGCGTAAGTTTTCATTCGAACGAGCGTAATTTTTATGACGAACCACCCGGCCTGTTATTGGGATGCACGCGGATATTTCCTGAACCGTGCGGCTTGCGTAAGGAGGCGATTTTGCGTTGTTTACAGGTTGAGGAAAAAAAGCGACAGTTTAATTGACTTTTAAAGTTTCGGGCGAATGTGTACCCGATTTTTTCTGTTTATCTAATCTTTTCGTAGTCTACGTGAAGAAATTTTTTAATTTTTTCTTTTTTCGCGTGATATTCGACGTCTTTGACGTCGCGGAATACAGGAGCAAAACAATATAAGAAAGAAACGTCAATTTTAAATCGAGTAGGTAATTGAATATTCATTTTTTATACCGGAGAGATGAATAAGAATGACTCTTTATGCAAATATTCAAATTAATGAATAGAAAAAGAAAAGACATTCGTGCACAAATATTTAAGTGTATAAAAATTGAATAGATCATCATTGGTGCTAATCTACTATATACCAGTGCCATTGTAAAATAGAAAGTAATTCGATCAATTTAAAAGTTCGCGCACGTGTCCCATTAGATAGAACAAAAAAATAAGCGTATATTATGTACTTGGCACCTAGTCGGGCATAAAGTTCAATTTGCCAATTCAAAAGACAAGCGTTTGTCAAGTAGCCACACTATAGTATTTTATCTGCCGTATGTCATCTGCTGGGAATCGGCTATTTAAATTCTCCGCCAAGCCGCTTGCGCCGATAAACTAAAGCGCGGGAAGTTTAATAAGATGTAGTTTAATCGAGAATTTTCCCGGGTTCTCGCGTGAAAATTGCTCCAAAGCTCGTGCGAACTTTTCTCTTGAACTTGGTAATTCTCTTCGTGCCCGAAATCTCGAATAAGCTCTGTCCTCCCTTTTTACCGTATGTGTGTATATATACGTATGTACGTATATACGTATTCCGCACGCACGCCGGAATGTCCGATTGATAAATATGTATAGTCATATTTGACGACGAGAGCACGACTCTGGAAACTTTGAGCAAACCTCCTCGATTTTCTCTTGCCTCCTCGTCTTCTTTTTTTTCCTTTCTTCACGCGCGAAAAAGAAGACGACAGCCGTGGATTTAGTGGCCCAAGCTCTTGAATATTTCCATTCCTCGAGATATTAAAAAGTATTTAATAAGACATACGCATTGCATATTCGAATGGCGATAATTCGTTCATTAACGTCAATTGCAATGTAAATTAAATTAATGACGCTGAATGAATGTATAAATTATTATTACAACTGAAGTATCGACCGATAACACGTCACTTGTAGAAACTGCATTTAAAATATACAATAAGTTGCTATAGCGGCGTCGAAGTTCTTTCTTCTCGGATAAATGAAAACATCATTTCGGACATTAAAAAGTCAATTTTTTCTCTCGTGGTAGTATAGGAACGCCTACAGCTGCGCACATACAGACGGTATATTTACCGAGGCATTTTCGAGCGACGATACATTTCAAAGATTAAAGAGCCGAAGATTATTTGAGCGCGCGGCTCACGGCGCAAGTACGAAGAAAAGAAAAATAAACGATAATGGCCAGTTTAAAAAAAAAAAAAAAAAAAAAAAAAAAAATACAGAAGAGTCAAAAGAAGACAGAAGACTCCTGCCGTCTGTCGGAAAAACCGCGAGTGGTATAATGAATGGGCCTCTATTCGTCGGCGCCGAAAAGGGAGCTTAAAAACAGAGAGCACACGAGAAAGCCCGGGTGCGAGAGCTTTGAGAGAAAAAAAAGAAGAAAAAATGAAAGCAAAGCTGAAAGGGCGGCGTTTATATACTCGCATTATCCATGCACATTCCAGGGACGGTATACGGTAGCCGCACACGCGCCTCGAGTTACGCGCGTAACGAAAGAATATTAGGAGTGGGCTCTCCTCTCGAGCCGCGCCGGGATGATTGGATAAGCATCCGAGGGGAGATCGAGAGAGAGGATGCACTCGCTCTCCTTTTTAGCGTCGCTGCAGCTCGAGTCTGATTGACGATTGCGTGTGTATGTTGCGCTGCGCACGTCGGGGTTCGTAGACACCGCTTACGGATTTTTTTTTTTTTTTATTCGAGGCTGTCTGCGAGGATCGAGGAGATACCCTCGCGTTTCCTAGTTTTTTATTCGCGAAGCGATTTTTTTTATTGGAGTCAATTATATAGCGTCGTTTCAAAAGTACGCGACAGAAATAATAAAGCTCCGGAAGCGAAAAAAGAATAACTCCTTTCTTTTTGAGTCGGAGACTGATCTGCGGGAAAAAAGCTCGAAGGCATATAAAAACCCAACACGATTTATTTCTTAAGAAATTAAAAGAACAATCGATCGTAATACAGAAGTGTATAATAAATACGAAGTCGCAGAGAGAAGAATGAAGAAAAATGAAAGGGCTGAAAACGATGCTTTTAAAAACAACAAATTAATAAAATGAATATATATTTATATCAATTTGTTCGTTTATCGCACATATAGCGTAGCTTTTTGTAGTTTGAGGATCGATGTGCATTCTGCTAATCGGACTTTGATTAATCCATGTTTTGTGTGCGTGTGAGCGAGGGCACGTTTTTTTTTTTTTTTTTTCTTTTACTAAAGGGAGAGGAAGAGACATGCAAGATTGGTGCTAATGATAAAAACGTTCATTCAGTGATTAGCGTTTATGTAAGGCAGGCGAGTAAGATAATAAAATTGTAATAAAAGTATATGACCGGCGATCGTAACTTTAATGGTCAAACGATTAATTGCCTCCTCGTTGCTCGCTTGATGAAAAAAAGGTGTTTTTCTCATTTAAGTGGCGATTCTGAAAATTTTTCAATTTGAAATTCAAACGCACAAAATCATTTCGAGAGATAATGCGCGAACAAAGACATTGCTCACTGCTAATGACTGCGTTATAAGCTTTTGCAACTTTAAAAGTAAAAACGAATGCTGAGCGAAATTACTCCGATTGTTTCGTTCTTGAAGTTTCCTTTTTTTTCCCGTTCCGCGAAACGACTTCTCAACTTATCTCGACGAGCGAATAGCAGCCTCCTACGGTTTCTCAACTCCGCTTTCGTGGAGACATTATTAGTTGATAATCGACTATTTCCTATCTCCAGAAGCCGCGGGAAGTATTTGTGACATAAAATCGCATTACCGAGGCCAAACGCCCCTATTAGTCGCGACACCTCGAAACAAACTTCGCAACTGAACAAGGACCGTGGGAACTCGTTAAAAAACGTCACTCTTGTTTTGATCGTTAATCGCATCGCCGATAGCTTATCTTTAAATTCGATAAGAAACTCCTGCTCTATGAGTCAAGCAAAGCATTTGTAAATAGTTAAAAATTCTCGAGAGCCCCTCCTTTTGAAAAGTCATAAATATATAATGTATACCTATGTATTTCACTCGTAATATCCCTCGAGAGCTTGCAATAATTCCACACTCGCGGCGGAGCTTCACGTATCGGTTCCTCATTTAGCCTTTGCAGCCAAATTAAACGCGAATAGAAATTTTCGCGAAAGAAGCTCCGCGCCCGGCGAAATGAGCCAAACGCCGCGCGCGCGCGCTCTAAATATAAATCGGCCACTCGCGGGCGCGCGCTATATAATTCCTATATTCCCCGCAGCGAAACTTTCCGCGCGTAGTCGCCTAGTCGGGCGAAATTCATTGTTCGCGCGCGCCGCGATAGTCGGCCACGAGGACTGCGCCGTGCTTTCTTCTCGTTGCCCATGAGAAAGAAGTATGAACTCTGTATAAACTTGACGACTATGTTGCATATATATATATACACGGTGAGTCATTTTAATCTATGGATGGGAATTGTTCCAAAAGTAAGCGAGATACAAAAAAATTTTTTAGT
>JAWWEN010005994.1:0-28030 GCA_035582955.1 Sycophila texana | reverse complement strand
GGTTGAAACAAGTAAATATTAATTAAAGCAAGTAATGGTTAATTGTGATTAGTAAACTTTTTTCTCAGTGTACCTTACAATTCGACAGACAACGACTTCCTTGAGTTAGTAACAAAATTCGACGACCCACGGTGGAACTCGATGCCTAATATCAATCGAACCGCGTGCAGATATCGGTAAAAATCACTCGAAACAAGCTGTACCGCTGTGAACAGCCGTGAGGCCAATAAAATCGTGCATTGCAGTTTTTCAATCTATCGGGAGAAAACGCCCGACTGGCGGAAATTCAAGGTGCGTTGGTTTCCGCCTGTCCTTCCTTTTCCTATTCTAGGTCCGTTCTATAAATTGCGAAAAGGCCGATCGTTAATGACCGTTGCTGTGGGCTTGTCGATTTACAAAAGTCGTTGACCGGATTTTATGAAGAAAATTGCTGCGTCGACCTTTATCGGCTCTTTTCCATTTCTTTATGCGCCGATTTATTATTTTTCTAGATATCAGATATCGTTTCAGTCAGCGAACGCAAAGTAAAAGAAAATTGAACTCGATATTTTTTGTGAGATAAGAATATTAATTATTACTAATGGAGTTGGTTGATTATCGAATTAAGATTAAGCATCGGGGAAACTTTGAGACTCGAAAGCATTCGATTCACGTAACAGTTTTGAGGAAATGACGCGGTGTGTGACTATGTGAGATTTGGTTTCTCGATATAAGCGACTCGAAAAATGAAAAAAAGGCACAGTAAAACAATTACCGCCTGAAAATTTAACGTATGTAAGCTTTCTAGTAATCCGAGAAAGTAGTCCTGACGCGGGAGAGCAAAGAGATAAAGTAACACTTGATGTAATAGCTATTAAATTTCAAACATTTTTAGACTCGTTAACCTGTATATAAAACATGTTTCACGAAAATTTCCGTCCTGGAAATAAACTGGTGCAATAAGGAATTCGCAAACTTTTTCCATGGGCTCATAATATACCAGCTTTGAAATTTATAAAATCTGGTCCCGCCACATTTCAAAAGTAGCTTACATAACGGCTCGGCGAAAAAAAAAAGGATCCAGTCGCCAAAACATACCTAATTCTTTTTTTCTTTCAAACATTTCATATACCGCATTTCGCGAAACCAGAGCGCGCCGCGACGAGAATGTTTCAAGCTTCGAAGTAAAAGTCACCGCCCGCGGCGCAGAAGGAAGGGCAAGATAAGTGGCCGTGTCTCGACGAATACAAAATAAAAAATAAAAAAAAGAGAGTTGAAATAAATAATGGAATGAAATTGAGATTTAAGAAAAAAAAAATGCGATGGTCGGTTACGCAGGGAATATAAGGAGCGGCGGGCGAATTACGCAAGCGCGCGAAAGGGGAGATAGTTGTCCGGCGGGTATGTACGCGATAGATCGCCGCCCGTAGCGGTACCTATAGGAGAGCCCGAACCCGTTTGCTTGGCGCGGCGCTCCTTTTAAAAAGGGAAATCTGGATCGGTCGCCGCGACGATGCTCGTTACAGGCCTCAGGACCTCCGAGGCGCATACGGCGCCTTGGGATTTTCCTAAATTACCCGTTCTGCCGGGCTGCTGCTGGAGGTGCCGAGCGACTATAATATTTATCGAACGGCTGCTTTTTCAGTATATGGGAAAAAAATTCGCAGGCGGTGTTAAATATGGAGTATATATAAACTTTATTGCGGAGATTACGTAAGGATAGATAAAGTAACCGAGCAATTAGGCATGAATTCCAGTCTATATGGCTGAGTACTTTTATTATCTGATATTAACTTTCCGCTCGCGCTACGACTGGTTAATAATTTTAATTTGATTTGATCTTTACTTAAATTAAATCAATTTCTTTTTTCATTGTTATATGGTTTTAATTTAATAGTAAACGGTAAAGAGAATTTACGCGCGCGAAGAGTCCGTCTTATCTAGTTTACTAAAAAAGGAAAGGTTTTTTTTTTGTATGCACCTACATCTGCAGCATAGGTATGCAGGTGCTTGCACAAAAAGATTAAAAGTTTTGTCGGAAAATTAGCTTTAGCGTTGGAAAGATATTTACCCAACGTTTTTAAACGAAGGTACTACGTTCAAGAAATATGCCGGTGTATCTAGTTCATTTCGACATGCATGCAGGATAGTTATTATCTGGTCAATCGTTACGTTTTTCAGCAAAAATATTTGTTTGTTTCTGCACCGCATTTCAGGGTAATTTTATTGTACTGTTATAAGTAACAGTATAATTGCATAGTTGAACATTGAGAAATGACTTTAATTTAGCGCTCTCTTGTGCCTGCAGATTTTATTTCGTATAATCGGAGTGATACCTAATGAATTTAGCTTAACGGTAATTTCTATTAACTTCGGAATGTTGTTATATTGATTAAAAATCGGTTTTTATGATCAGTAATCTCGTAGCTCTTATTTATGTTAGTAAAATGACCGTTACGTGATGTTAAAGTACTCATTACGAATACGTATAAATTGTAATCATACTTTAAATAGAAAACAATGGTATATTAAATAAATGAACAGAAACGGTAGTATAGGCTATAAAGTATGATGTAAATCTTTCTTTAAATTATAAGAATCTTTAATAATCAATACAACTAATAACCTACACAACTTAAAGTTTAACAGCGAGAAGGTTCTTTATCTCTCAATAGAACTTCCTTCCATTAGGGGAAGAATTTACTCTTTTTCAATCGAATAACATAAAATATCTGATATTATATCGATTTGCAATAGTTCTGGATTTTCAATCATTCTATGTGTTGAGTTCAATATAAAAATGATGATGATTCTATAAAAAAAGTTACTGTGACAGTGTGACAGTATAAAAATATGGCTTCTCTATTACAATCATGTTTTTTTTTTTCTAATTAAAATTTTTAAAAGTTTAGCTTTTCAATTTTAATGATCTGATCGCAATAAGTTTTCTTTAATCGATTTCAAATTTTACAAGACTCTCCATGTATGTAGTGCCTTTAAGAGCTCCAGAGGAAAATTTTTCCATTTTCAACAAAATATTTAAAATTTTAATATAGACTTGATAATTAAAAAATTAACGTTTTAATTATTTCTATCGCAATAACCGAGAGATTTCTAATTCATTTTACATTTATATCTTCCTTCAGATTTGTTACTTTTGCTGCAAATAACAACTATAACATACCATCAACCGAGTCCTTTTAAACAGACTATAAGAATTAAAATTAAATTTTTTTTTGCAAAATTCACGGCTGTAACTGATTAAAATTATTCTCAAAACTGATAAGGGTCTAAATATGTTAGAAGAAATACGTTCTAAATAGGAATAAGTGAAATTCACTTCGACGAAGAATGAACTTGGATACACACTTATTCTACCTGATAAGTGTATATTCACTTAATCGAAGTAAATTTCACTTATTCATATTTAAAGTGTATAAACGCATTTAAATAAAAAGCAATTAACTAAAAATCGTCGGCTGGTAAAATCTTTCCATAAATGATAGTAATCAGCAATTTTAAAATCGTCAATGTTATTATCAGTATATATGCACAATAAAAGCTCGTCCTACCTGTCGGTCAGCAGCTAATCAGCAGCTTTACTTTCGGGTCGCTGTCCTGACAGAGCTTGAGGGGGCACAAGGACACACTGGCGTAAACGGGCGGACGGACGCGCGCGCGGGGTTTACCTCGGCGTGCCGCCGCGCGCCGGTCTCTTATATAGCTTGGCTGCGCGGCTTCGGGGGGGCACCGAGACCCAAGAGAGAGAAAGAGAGAGAAAGAGACGGAACGGCTGCGGCGGCGGCGTGCGCGTCCATCCGATCCTTTCTTCGGTTCCTTAAATTCTTTCTTCGCTCGGCCGCCTCGCTTCTTGTCTTCTCTCCTCCCTTTCCGGCTATGTTCGCCTGCGCGTCCATCGGTGATGTCAAGCTTCGTCGCCCCGCGGCGAAAGTACACACTCTTGAGGACCTTCCGTTCGGATGGCATCGGCGCGACGAAAAATCAAAAAGAAAAATTCAATCTGACGCGGCGAGCGAGAAACACGGGTATTCAAGTTCCCCGCTTTTATCGCTGCGGGCTTTCTCCGCGAATGCAAATGCCTGGATCGCGCGGACCTATACTGTTCATCTCGGAGATAAAAGAGTCGCGTACGCTGAGAAAAAAAAAGAGATTCGGGCGCACAAATAACGACAACTAATTTTTTCCGTTGATTTAACCGAAATTGTATTGGTTTAATGAAAATATTGATTATTCTAATGAGATGTTTAATAATTGTTTAAATAGTAGATACTTAATTATTTCAACAGATGTTTAATTATTTCAACAAATTTTTCGTTCAATCAACGAAAAAGTGTCAGTTGTTCGTATTTATACGCGCGGGCGGTTGTTTCAACTGAATTTTGTTCTCAGTGTATCTTTTATTCCAGCGGAGTACATTTTTTTTTTTTTTTTGGGTGGGAGAGAAAAAAAATATGCATTTTGTTTGCACAAGTGCTTAAATTTAAATCCTGGCTTCTTTCGGTTCGGTAACTTATATCATTGTTTTGTAAGCACGCTTCTGAAAGAAGCTTTCTCTCTTCGACACCAGCGACTAATCCGCGCGTTTATTTCTTTTTTTATTTGTCACTCGAAACAGCCGCCTTTAATTGGAGCGAATCGAGGCGGGCGCGTCATTAGCGTTTCGCCGAGTCTCCGCGTCGAGACTTTTAATCGGGCATTCGAGGCAATTTTTTTTTTCCGCATCCACCTCGCGTCGCACAGCGAACAAAGAGCCGCCGCATTTCCATCTTTCCCCAATAAATATTAGCTGGTGCGATTTCCGCGAGGCGCACAGTTGGATAACGGAATTCCCACGGCAAAAGGTCGGGATCGATCGGCGCGATTTTGCGCGGGGAGTCGCGCGCTGCGGCGGTGCACATATACGCACGCGCTCCGCGGCTGGCTGATCTCTATTTTGGATTTTTCTCAAATGCAACTGCCCACTACTTTCACCTGACGGCGCGGCGGAGCACGGACCCGCGCGCCGCTAGTGCACGCGCTGCTGTGTGCGAAGAATTAAATTTTAATGAGGAGTACATCGGGCGGACAAGTACTTTCCATTAAAATGTCTATCACTTTAATAAAGTGTTAGCGTGATAACGGTGTCCGTTTAGTCTGGAGGAATATTAGACATTAGAAAATGAAGAGACGTTATTTGCATGTTAATTTAAAGAATTAAGTAGAATGCAGCTTTCATTTATTGTAAAATCAGCGCAGGAATAATTTAGATTGAAGTAAAGATTCTTTCAATGTTCGGAACGGGTACATCTTTTGATTTTCATTTTTTTTTTTTCAGTAACTTTTTTTTGTTACTTTTATTATGCAGGGGTCTGTTAGTATGTCATACATAAAAATAAATTATTTTAATTCAAATCTACAACGAAATCGCATGTCGTAGAGTTGAATGACGAATTGCATGTGAAATGCAATTATTGAATGTACGAAACACCTGTTCCTTCATTGAACAGATGATGATTCCTGTTAGTTTATTTATTTAAAGCAACTCTGTTTACAATTGAATTTAAAATTGTTTTTTTGTAAAAAGATCTTAAATTAGTTGACTGCATTTTAAAGATTTGAGATTTTTAAATGATAATAATATTATATATTGGAGTAGATTATATATTTAATATACGTTTAACTATTTCATACCTTTAGTAACCATTTTGAGAAAAATCATATTTTGACATTTTCACGGCTGCATGCTAATAGCGCGTAAGAATTAATAGTATGGTGGTCCATATACAATAATAATTCGAGATTAAAATCTTCATATTAATGAATTTCTCGGTAATCTTCATGGGAGTTGTTACACGCAACCTTCACTTTCGAATACACGATTCCCCACATAGTGCAAAACTAAAACGATTACTTTCCTCGCACATTTTCGCTCTACATACAGCTCCGATAAAAAATAACACCGCGAACGCGATTATAAAGTTATAGCGCGAGCATCGAATATCCTATTATCACTCGCGGATACTTCGCGCTATTATTATAAAAAAAAAAAGATCGCGGGGTTTCCACGGCGGCGCAGGAATGACTAAATCAAAAGTATATCAATATAAATCTCCCGCAGACAAACAAAAAGACACCGAAAGAAAATATATCGTTATCTCTGCGAATCCAGTGAGCACGGTGGCGGCGGCAGTCCAGGCGAAAAGCGCCGCTCCGAGCAAAATCGTCGTCCGTTGCACAAGCGCGGCGCACGCTTGAGGCGGGATTTAAAAAAAAAAGGGAGAAAAAAAAGCACCAAACCCGGCGAAAAAGTCGGTCGCGCTCGCGAGCGCGGCGACCTGGTCTTGCATCATCGGAGGGATAACGCGCTGACATGCGCGAGAAAGCCTTTCTTCGAGCGCCGGTGAAAACGCCCCTGCGGGTGCCTGCGGTGCACAAGTAATTTTAAAAGGATACGAGATAAGATCCCTGCGCTTCGTGCGCTCAAATTTTGGAAGTTACGATGTCAATTAAAACGGCGTTTACACTTGTTATCAACACCTGCATGTAAAACAAATGTTAAACTCATTAGAGAAAATTTTAAAATTTAACGTTTTAATTAATGATTTACTAATCGATTAATGAAATGTAACAAATAAAAATATCTTTTATTATTCAAATTTAAATATTAAATAGGTATCAACAAGTTTTGAATTTTGGCGCCAACCAAAACCGGAAATTTTTCTTTACAAAATGCTTCACTATATAATCCTGCGATTGTTTTTTTTTTAAGAGAGCCGTTAGGCGAACCTTTTCGGCACTTTCATTGAAGAGTTTTACGGATTTTTTTGTGAAAGCGAGAGATTATTATAATCTTCGGATTCTGTTCAAGGACTTTGTTATAAGCGGTGATGTTTTTTTCCATACTTTTCTTCTCTTTTTTTCTTTCAGATTCACGAGGTCATGTGTGCGGTTTATTTGGAGTCTGGCCTTCGGTACAATTCTTTATAATATTTTCACGTAAATGGTCTGCGAGCAAAGTTGGAAACTGATTAGTGAATAATATTTGTGCGAGATTGAATTGTTCAACAGCAAGGTTTTAATAGTATAATTCAAGAAATATGTGTGCTATTTTAATTTTCAGTTAGATTGTATTTATTATTATAAATGTAATTGATGAATGGCATATATTGTTGAATTATGTATGTATTCAATTATTTACCCACCGCATTTTTTAATTTAATCATTAATTATATTAAGTTATTTAAAACACGCCGAAGAAATTAGTTATCAAGTGCTCCGTTGATAAGCAGCATACAATATAACATAATAATAAAATTTAGCGAATAAAGTGCTTGATTTCCGGAAATATTTCGAAAGATTTCGATTGCGATAGAAATTTACAACTCTATCGGCTTTTATGATATAATCTATGCGAGGGATTTAAAGTAACTATGTAGCGAGGCAACTGCACCCGGAAAGTTTTAAACCAATAACTATTAACGATCTTCAAGGAAATTAAAGCGTAAAAGCAGACTTAAAGCTTCGAATTAAACTTGTATCACTTTCTTTTACCCATGATCAAGCTCAAACAGCGAGAGAGCGAGTTTTCATTTAAAAGAAAAGAAAAGCATTTTAATTTACGACAGTTTTTTGCTTAACAAATGTTATATGCTTGAACTACAGTTTTTTCTTATGCTGAACATTAGTGATTTCGGAAATAGGCTATTAACTGCAAAAAAAAGTGTTGACGATTACCCTAGCATGGAGTTTAAAACTGTAGTACATTATTTTATGCATATTTCTGAATAATTTGTTATGTAAGCATTTACTGTCTTAATTTAAAAGCAAATCTTATATGTCAAGATTATTAATATATTCTAGCCTCCCAACAAGCTATTATTATAATTGAGTTCGTTAAATTTTTTTCCCAGATGCATAAATCAAGCAGAGTTTTTTTGATAGCTTACACATGAACCCCATTAAACTTCTTTGTTTTAATCAATTAAGTTTCTATGAAAATGCCAATTAACATGCTTAAGGGGCATTAACACATTTTTTTCACTATTATTATATATTCACTCTATAAATTATAATTCATAAATTAACAACTTTTCTCTCTCTTCGATTAATAAACATTCAATCATTTTTTTATTAGCGCCATTATTTATTATACTTTATTAAATTTAATTAACATTTCTCAACGCAAGTCAAAGTTTTGTGCACTGCACTTACAAGCTTTTGCGCACAAAATATGTAAATATTTTACACACCTTTTTGTGCATAACTTATAGAATATAAAATTTAACTTTCTAAAAATGTGCGGGATGTCCCTCTTTTATAAATGTGATTGGCAGGATGTTGTGATGCATTTTAAAAAGCGATGTTAAATGGCGCGAAATTTAAAAATCAAAAAAAGTGGACGTGCGAAACGCGTTAGATTTTGCTATAGTATCTTAAAATCTCGATGGATTCTTAACGACGAACATGTTAAAAGCTGCAAGCAGGCTGTTTAAATCAGCGATCTTCGGAAGCAGGCGCGAAATGAATGGAGGAAAAGGCCATAGGTTCGATCGATCGCACGTTCGCCCAGCGGGACCTTCGCGGCAGGAATCCGACGACACGCTCCGGCCGGGAATCGCTCAATCGCGCGAGAAACGATCGGTAAACGCGCGGTCCGCCCACCCGCGCGACTTTCGCGCCTGGTCCGAGGGCGCCGAGCGGAAACAATGAGCTTTGCATTCGCACGCACCCGCTGATTGGAACCTCCTCTCGCTTTCTCGCTCTTTCCCTCGGTAATGTGTGCGCGTGTATTTAACGACTTCTCGCGTCGGGCGTTTGGTTATATTTACGGTAAATTTATTCTCTTTTTCTTCTCCGATGTTGTTTGCTATCAATCATCGTTGTACATTATGAATCTAGAGGAACATCTTGTTGAAAATTAATTTGGAGTGTTAAATGAGTATGTTATTTTGTATTTGGTTCAGGGATTCGGTTGGAAATTTAGGTGAGCGTTGCAAGAATAAGTTATGAGAAAATTTACGGACAGGGGCAGCTGCACATAAAACACTAATTTTTAGTGAATATTGCATAAGAAAGCAGCATTTTTCTTGAGTTTTTAATTTTGTGTTGCAGTATAGCTGAAGAGCAGAGTTCTGTTTTAGCTAAAAATTTTTTTTAAAATAGGCACAGGTTTCTGCATTATCGCTATTTTAAGATTTAATTTTATAATAAAAAGCTTGATTAAATCAGAAATATGATCACAATAATTCCAATTATTAAATTTATAAAATTTTAAGAGATATCCTCATTGAATAGTATTTTAACACATTACAGGATCGTTTATAGTCAGTAATGAAGCAAGTCAGTATATATAGGTTTAATCGTCAGTAATTTTTTCATAAATTCGCTTTAAAAAATTAAGAATTGCGCATGTTTCCAACAATTATTTGATTGCCGATCTGCGAATTGGAGACATCAATCGAGATTTCGCTAGATCGCAAAATAAAATCTTTATTACATTTCATGGGATATACGTAATAAAACACTTACATCGGTATGAGTTGCAAAAAATAAATGGGAGCGCTCGATTTTAATCAGAAAAGAAACTCCGTCGATCAAAACAATCTTACACCAGTGGAATTGAGCAACTACTTTCCCAAAAATCAGGCGAGGTCCAATAAAACGAAGTCATTTGAGGCGATCCCTTCGGTATCTCAATTTTGTTTTATTTCAGCGCCCGAAGCGCGCCACGCGATCGCACGATCGAGCCAAGTAAGCCATTGACGTTTCCAGACCGAAAGATACCATTCTTGTTGCTCCTTTCCAGCGGTGCAAAGTTGCATATCGGTGCGGTGAAATTTGGTGTGCCTCGAAAGTGTTTGCATTGTCGAGAAGTTTTTTTTTGAACACTTAACGACTTTCCTCGCAGCGGACGTGCCTCGCACGTTTCTATGCTGTCCATTGTTTTGAACTACTCATTCCGCTGCACTTAATGACGTGGAATTTGCAAAAATGTATTATTGTGTGAAGGATTTTTTTTTTCTGTTGAACAGCTATTTTCGGTGCGCGGGGAATTGTCGAATTCTTTTTTTATAAGCGTGCTAATTTTGACCATACTAACGAATGTCGCTAATTAGGTTCTAAAATTTACATGGAAATTTATAGTCTTTTAAGAATAATTAACATAAAAGCTGAGGAAACTCTATTGAGATAATTTAGCGCGCTTAATTTTCTGCCAATTAACCGGAAATAACTACTTAAGTAGTTTTTAAAAACGTAGATAGACAAATAAAAGCAAAATAATAAAAACCATCTGATTGATTCCGTTATTGATGCATGAATAAGCGTTCTGACAAATGTCCTGCTGTTTTTCTCTTATATTTTTGCATAATTCTCGTCTGATAGAAAACTTGTGCAATGACCAACTACCAAGCAAAAGAAATGGTTTCATGTCTTATGCACACGTAGAGAGAAGAAATTCCTTATCATAATACTGCAGAATTGGTCTCAAAATTATATGAACATTATAAATTCATATTTCAAAAACAATATTGTAAAAAAAAAAAAAATAAAATAATAATGAGATGAATAAAGAATCATAAAAGATAACTTATTTTTCTTATAATTCTTACTATTTGTAATAGTGAAAAGTGTTTGGATTGTAACTTTCATTATTGCTTGCCATGTAGAGAATAAATAAAAAAAGGTTTTAGTTTTCTTAGATACTTTTGTTAATTTTAACCAAATATCACAAATTTATATCAAAGAAATTTCATCCTTAAATTAATAAAAAATATCACAATCAAAATAAATTTAATCAATCATCATAGATAGAAATAATACAATTATTGTGAGACCTTAATATTATGCTAATTTATTTTCTTCAAACGAAACCGAATTTGATAATGATCCCGAAAGACCATTAAAAATTCAGAAAAGCCGAGTCTGCTGCCAGGCAGTAGGAGAAACTCGAAACGTGTCAATGAACTTTCATCTGCATGGGGCTCCATTAAATCGATCGCGGTAATATTTACCGAATCCGTCGCTCCGCTCACGTGCAACAATTAAATAACCAGTAACTTTCCTCCGTTTTGCCCGATGTATAATATAAATCCCGCGGCCGCCGCGAAATATAATTGCGCTTAAATTATTAAGCGAACGGAGCCGTCGAATGCAATTTCCATGAGTACATTCCGCATGAACGGAATATGTTCAGATCTACATTTTAAAATGAACATTAATTTCGTAATAGAAAGTAGTTGGAAAAAAATAGCCAATTCGAAAGCGAGCGCCGTTTTTTACTGGCAAAGCGGTAACAAGACAATCCCGCGCGCGCGCGCGTTCCGCAGAAACTATCCCGTGTACCTATTGGCGCGACGCCGCTCCCTTTCCTTTTGCTCCTTCGGACGCCGGAGAGAAAAAAAATCGGTTTCCCGTTAGACGCGAGGACCAAAGAAAATTTTCTCAGCGATTCCCGCGCGGAGGGAAAAAAAAGCCCGAAAAACGGCGGGAGTCGCGCGGTTGGCTCGTCGGACGCGGGTGCGGTCGACGCACCTGGTCGGCGTCCGAATAAAAACACTTTCTCCTCCGTGCGAGAGAGAAAGTGCGCCCCGCCGGTTAAATGGACCGCGAACGCGAGTGCCGATCGACCCCGCGTGTCCGGCCTGCCCAAGGCGTACTCAAGGATCTTCAAGGCCGTGGGATGGCTTCAACTGACTGCTCGATTGAATAAACTATAATAGTAGCATTCTTTTTTTAAGTGTCACAATGAAATGTTTTTATTGGACTGCTTATGACGCTGACTGTATAAAGAACGAGTGTAAGTAATATGCACGCGAGAAAAATGTTTAGTAAACGTTACGAGACGTTGACTATGTTGTTATGACATGATTAATGTGACTATAGGTGTTAATCATGTAACAGTAACAGTTTCTATAAAGATTAAATAGTATTTAATTCGAAAAAATGTGATAAGCCGCAATTCGAGCAAAACTGTTAGTTTTATTGATCGTTAGAACTTTTTAACAATTGTAACATTTCTTATTGCTGATACCTTATATAATTTATATAATTTTACAAAAAAAGAAAAAATATTTATGACTTTTATCAACGTAATTTGAAAATCGTTTTATTTTAAAGTTATACAATTTTCCCAAAACTGGTATTTCATCATTGACTGAGCATGTAACTAATTTTTTTTTTACCACGAGAAATAGTGAGAGTTGTTAACAGGTTTTTTTTTTCAGTACGGTATGCAAACGTTTGTTTTGATGCCGGTAAAATGCTCGAAGACTATAGGGAGGTATGCTGAATAATTTCGCAATGCTTTGGTATGAATTTCTGTAGGTGTTATAATTTTTATGACCTGCAAAGACTCAGTATATCGCGTGATATGTGAATCTTATTTGTTTGTTCATATTCTTAATGCATCAATGAGAAAATGAATTATTACTGAAAATTGAATTGGAAAAGAGGGAGCACGAGAGTTAAACAATTAAAATATTTGACAAGCGCATTGAAGCGTGAAAAAGACCAGGCGCCTAGGCGCATGTAAGTAGTTACGTTCTTATGCCGGTAAGACGGCTCTTTGCAAGAGAACAGGGTACGTTCGCTCGCATAGCAGTACCATTTAAGTTATTTTAACAAATATATTGGCTAGTACATATTTAGCAACTTTCTCCATATTCACGCTCCTATAAAGTTGATCATTTGTATGATTTCTGATACAATAAAAAATGTAATCGCAGCAATAATAAATGTGATTAAAAAAGTACGTCCGTTTTAAGAATGATTAGAATCGCGTAAAATTTATACATCATCTATTATTGTAAGCGATAAACGATAGAAAAATATAAGAGCTATATTATGGAGGAATCAGTATTACTTTATAACTTTTTATGCAGTTGCACACTTACCTGCCAGAAATTCTTTTAGAACCTTTTTTAAATATTCAAAAAGGAGATCTGATTTTCTCTTTTTTTATCTTTATTCAATTTATATCTCTTTCTTCGAATCTCCATCTTGATAATTTCAAAAAATGTTCTAAAAGAATTTATTTCAGGTAAATGTACAAAAGAAAAAAAAAATACTATTGTAACTGTAAAAGTAAGATCATTTCAATCACTTTTTAATTATCTTTTCACGTACGATTTTCTTTAAACTACTAAAATTTTCTTCGCAATAAATTGTGCAACGAATTTCATAGATCCATTCAAAACAGATTGCCTCAAGTACAAGATCTATAAAATTTACACATTTCGGGATTATTTTTATTCTTCGCCATTTTCTTTCATGTTCACCGCTATACCGAAGAAAATCCACTGCGCGTTTCATCGATTTCCCCTTTCCAGGCGAACCCAAACGTAAATCACAAGAATTCGCGTGCAGTCCAGATCGAGAGACACGAACGACTGCATGGAAAGACTCATTAAACGTCTCCCGTAAAAATTTCTCCTCGCATTATCCTTTTCACGAGCGCTCCCCGTTTCTCTGAAAATTCATCCCGCGACTCCAATCTTCTCGAGCGTCGCTTCGATTTCATGGAAATTTCAGCGAATCCGCTTATCGGCTAGATGAAACACGTCGAAGAAAAGTGAAATAAAAAAAAAAAAGGAAAGAAGCCGCCAATTAAATGCGCTTGCGTGCGATTCCGCGAAAAAAGCATCTGGGTCGAATGTTAATCGCGCGGCTCTTACTCGACGGCGCGTTTTACGCGGCCAGCGCACATCGAGCGGGACGAGAAGTAAAACACTTCGGAGACTCACGGGATACTGCTCTCGAGGTGGAGGAAGACAATCGCACCTTTTTTTTGCGAACTTTCCGCCTGGCAAGGCGTCGGAGACGTGGCGTGACGCCCATCTAAATACCACTACGCGGAGGTACTCGGCTACTGACTTACGATGAGGACGATGTGAGAGTGGCGTTTGTTTTGTTTCTTGCGAAGAAATTGTTTTTATTTTGTGGGAAGTGCGTGTATGCAGAGGCTGTAAAAGCGGCCTCTAAAAAATTATAGGGAAAAGTCGTTCGGTTTCTTGATGGGAGCGTGAAAAACGTATACGCTTTCGTTTAAATTTAGAGGCGCATTTTTTTTTTTTTTTTTGAGGATCTTATGCGCCGCGTTGCGTGAAGCGTTCATTGTTTTACACGCGCTATAGTCGCTCATCCTGCGAAGGAAATGAACTAAAAATTCGTTTTGTTGAGGTTGTAAACCGGTAGAATGATCGGGTTTTACGATCGGAGGTGATGTACTGAAGAGGGTTAGTACTATAGAGTTACATGCTACTATATAATTGCATATTACATTACAATGTTATAAATAATATTGTATGAGTAAATATACAGAAAAGTGACAATCGGTAAGAACGAAACCGATTTTAAAGAGATCTACATTATCTGCAGTTATTAAATCAATTTTGTCTTACTCAACGCGGCTGTTACCACTTGCGCAGTGCTTCTATAGGAGGTAAATTGTGAAAGGAGTTTCTCTACTATCCGCTATATTTTCAATAGCGCGCTCTATAAAATTTCTACTTTTGATTTTTTCTTGTTTTATACACATATGCTGGTAGAAAAAACGGTATTGGACCTTTTATTTTCTGTTAGAAGTACTACATAATAAAAAGGAACGATTTTATTCTGCATTTCAGCTGTAATCTAGTCTGTATTATTTTTTATTAAATACTTATTGTAAGATACGTACTTAAGGAAATAAGAATGTTGAAAAAAATTTTCAATATCCTCTTATATGTGATACTAATAAAGTACAATAAATATTTTAAGGAACTGACCAACCGAGTATAGATACATATAAAATAGGGTCGTAGATATATTTTATCAACAAAAGAAGAGCAGAACAAAATAGCGGAGATTTCAACGACTGAACGGTAATGCCCTTCCAGCAGTCGCCGATAAAATTTCAAGTTGTACTATCAGCTCATCAAGAATGTTTTATATTTACATTTATATTTATAAGAGACATAATTTAACAATTTTTGTGTGATATGAAAATTCCACATTTAAACACAAAAAGTAAAGGTACAGCGTGGGAGTTCTTTATTATTTTTAACTTCTTTAAAACATACACTGAATTGTTTAACGACTTCATTCAGTGAATGAAGGATATTCAAAGGAATGTAATCATGCTGATTTATTTTATACAATTCAGGAAAGAAAAGTGAATGTAAATAAAAATAAATATAATTTTAATAACCGATATTTCGCTTGCTAATTCATATCATTCAGATATCGATCATTTTATAATTATAAACCAGTCGTTTAAATACATGTGTATAATTTTTGTTATATAATTAGCATATTCATCTGGTATAAGCGACCCATACCAAAGTTTATAATTCCATACTATTATTTGTGTCAGAATGAAAAAAACACCTCAACGATCTGCGAAGTTACCCAGATGGACAGACTTCCACTCAAGTGTTACCTTACCCATAATCACTTTCAGCTCTGTTTAACTTTGCGGCGTTCACCAAAGTACCGAACCCAAAATTTGGATAAAGTGTATGGGGAAGATTAACACAGTATGCCTGTCAATATTTTACTTCTCTATAAAAAATATTAAGTTCGCCAGCAGATTAATAAGCCAGTGCAGTATTTTTTTTCAGACACATGGTCGAAAATCTTCGCGATACTATTTTCTCCGTGCACAATTTATTTACACCTGAAAATTCAAGCAGAAAGCCGACTCGTCTGTCATCGAAGCTATCGAAAGAAGGGGGGTCGAACAAAGGAGCTTCCGAATCTCAAGACGTCGCAGCTCGCTCGTGGCGGCCGTTGTGCAAACGGCGAATAAAATACGGCGGCTCGTACGCGCGGCAAATGCGTAATCGCGCGCCGGTACACTTTCACCGGGGAGCGTGTATGCACGGCTCGCTCCTCGTGGCCGCGAAACTGGGTCGCATTGCCGTAACGGCCCGATCCTCGACGCGACGCCCGAAAAATCGCTCTCGTTACGCCGTTATATAATAGCCGTCTGTAGCGGCGGAGCCCGCGGTTCATCCGGACCGCCGGAATTCGCTGGACCCTGTGGGAACGACGGCGCGGAGGTGTGAAATTGATCCGCTTTGACGGACGCTTCGTTCACCTTTTCTGTCGAACTGAAGGTCGGGGGATAATGGAGCAATCTTATGATGGGATTGGAATTGACTTAAATTGGGAATTTTTTTAAATCTTATTTTTATTGAAAGTTTGGCTGTTAAAAACTTTATTAACGTGCAAGTACTAGTATAGCTATATAATGGTTCAGCAATCTTCAAGCAATTAACTTAAATATTAAGATATAAGCGTTTCTAGAGTTCTTACGTAAAGAATAAACTAATGCTGTATTAAGTGTATTCAGTGAACTGTTTTTTTATTTTTAGAAGATAATGAAAATGAAGCAATTCAATATTCTTAGAATCACACGCGAATTTTATTTGAATTCACAGTAGGATAAAAGGTGGAGAAAAAGGTCTAGCATCTGCTTGAAATGAAGATATTGGTTTTTATGGGACCGCTGCACATAACACTGCGGCGTTTACGAAACAATCAGAGAAATCACGGCTATATATTCAAGCTCATTCGAGCGATAGGTAAATCCATCTTTCAACTTACGAGAAAGTGCATAATTTAGCATGAGTATCGAGTAAAAACATAAGAAGAATGGTAATGCCTCGTGAGAATTTGTCGACGAAACTTAAGATACTACAGTATACTACAGTATATCCATTTAAAAAATGAATTTAAATCTTAATTAACTGAAAATTACATTTGGAATAAAAAAATGTAGGGCTGCTCAAAGTACGTTAAATGAGAACAAGATCCTTTTTAAATTTTTACTGAAATACCAGCTTCTTTTGCCTCTTTACCGCAGACAAGGTCATTTTCATCCCAACAACTTCTTTGCGAAGGGCTTAGGGTCCGTTGGGGTTCTGTTCCGTGAATCGGATTACGACACGTGAAATCGGGGCGTTGTCGGTAGTGTCAAAATAAAAAAATTTCTTCCACGGTAACCGTGCAATATTGCGCAAAGAGGGTATCACGAGAAACCCCAATTTTAGTATAAGAAAAGTTTAAATTCCCGCCCTTCCAACAGATTTTGAGTTTCTCTAAGCGACAGATTGGATAGCCCGCAATTGTCGAATTTTAAAATAAGATGCAAAAACTTTATCTTATTACAAAATTTTTAATAATTAATTCTCGAGCGTCAGTTTTAGCTGCGATGCTGAAAAAGTTTCAGTTTAACGTCAGTGTCTTAATTTTACGAATTGATTATTAATGTTTCGTGTTATGTCTGAGTGGTTGGTCGCTTTCAATATGCAAGCAGTAATTAATTTTTTCTCCGAAGAAAATAAAGACAATCGAGTGATTAAATTAATCACTTGGAGGAAGTAAAAAATAAACGTTTTACGAGGGAGGAGATAGATATGCTTTTTTGTGAAGGAAAGTGCGTGGTGCGTATGCATATTAGATGAGTTCAATCATTGTAGGAATATTGACAATAGTTCGATAGGCAAACGACGCGACCGTGAACTAGAAAATTTCATTAACGTCGGCTGCATGCGAGAGTCAAGTTTAAGGCGCGTAATTACGGTTATTAGGTAAAGTAGATGTATTAGAGCGTGGACGAAGTGCTCGTGCTGCAACGACTGGAAACCATATGGGCAGTCGCTCCACGGATGTATTTTTATCTAAATCCAAAGAAAGTTTCTTCGTTTTCTACTTTTTTAGAGTTTTTTTTTTATTTCTAACAGCCTTGACGATGGTTGATGGGCGTACATATTTTTTCGTACATAAGTTGGAGTGAATTGATTCTGCAAAATTTTGTTCTAAATCGACTGGTGTAAAAATTTTTTTTTAATTAAATTGCGGACTTTCTTATTCAAATATTGTTAATATTCGTTGTTGCGAAAAAATGGTTCGATGTTATCGTGTACTTTCTAGACATGAACAAGCTCAGTTCTTTCTATTACTTAATTGCTGATTCACATATTTTACGAAATAGTTTAAAAAAATCTTATTATTCATCAATATTCGTTTGTCTTTTATTATAATTTTTATTTCTTGTAATGCGTATTCATTACAATTTTATATTCGAATTATGAATTTGCAGGAATAAGATGTTAATAAAATAGTTTTTCTTAAATTTTCATTACCTTATAAGCCTTTTCCATCTGGCTCTCTGATCATGTCACATTAAGATTCAATCTAAAAATACTCGACCCATCATATTCGAATTACGTCTTTCACAAATTATTCGTATTCTATTTACGTTCGAACGTTTAGTCGAAAGCGGAGGAAAATCTATAAAGATAAACTTTTAATGCATTACGATCGACATACAAATTTACATCCACTTCGTAAAATCCCATTTTAAATTTGACGTTTATAAAAATAGAATATTAGTTCGTTCAATAATAAAAAAAAGAATAGCGAAATCAAGTAAACATTGTACTCGAATTTCCTCACACATAAAAAAAATCTCTCTTAAAAAAATAGAATCGCGATCGATCGCTTAGTCTGGTCCTCTGTCGCGGGAAAGAGGCGCGCCCGGTTCTATAGTAAAAGCGGTAATACCTCATTACGTCCACGATTGGTATCAAGGACGACCAGTTTTCGTGCGTCCTTTTTTTCGCCGGTGCCCCACCTCGATTCTTCTCGCTCTCACTTTCTATGATTCTTTCTTTCTTTGCGCGGCGATCCCAACGGCCGCGGCGCGCTACGAGAGTTATTGAAGAAAGTAAAAAAGCACGACGCGCGGAGCCCGTAATTTGATTGATTCATTTGCATTTTTGTTTTTCTTCTTTAGCGATAGATACCCGATTCGATCGATTCACGCGCGGGTGATGGAGGCGCAATTGCGAGAATAGATGTTGAAAAGCGAGGTTACATGTTTTAGTGTCACTCGTCACTGGATTTGTGGACAATGAAAACATTAACGCAACTAATAATTACGTTCCAGAACTCGGTTGGCAATATGTGTAATTTTGACGAAAAACATTTATTATATAAACAGATTGAACAATCGGATTGAATGTATTTTTATGCGTTTTTCTTAATGTACGTGTGACCTTTCGCGGGATGGCTCAGAGAATAAGAAGGTTGCGTGTAAAAGTATATACATATTAATTCTTGGAATTAAATTTAAATTATTAAGCTCCTTTTGTATTATCTTAATACCAAAATTTACTTTACATACTGTAGTTGGTCGATAAATAAAGCGAACTGCAAAAGTACTTTAAAGAAAATTAAAACTTTTTTTATGCTGATCTTACTCAAGCTGATTTATTTTTTTGACGAGATTCCAGTGTATTATGACTGCGGCGTTAATCGTTTTAATACTTATTGCGTACATACGTTTGTATAAAATAAAACATATATGCATTTATTTACTATATTTTTTACATTTAGAGTTCAAAAGGGAATTTGTATGATACTGATATGATCTACATCACAGATTGGCCAGTAAAGTATAGGGATTTATCGGGTTCTCGAATAAAACATATAAGATTTAAAATTTCATAACTGCTATGATTTATTCTAAATATTTACAGTCTTAATCACAGTTGCAACCAGATTTATAATATACATTAAAGTCCTCATTTATGCACAACATATAAGCATCCCTGCTCACACATAATAAAGCTAATATGGAGTCGCAGCAATCGCGAAAGATAAATTTCTGCATCTTATTATACAAAAACCGGCAAATCGGATTAATCTAAAAAAATAAAAATTTAGTAGTGTCCGGCGTAGTGCGCTACGGGCGCGGCGGCGTAGTGGGCGACGGGTGCAGCAGCGACGGTCTTGACGACGGGGGCGGCAGCGTAGTGAGCTACTGGGGCAGCGGCGGCGGGCTCCTTGTGGACGACGGCGTTGAATCCGTTGTGGTCATCGGCGGTGTACTCGACGACGCGGCGGGTGCCGTCGGACTCGACGAGGGAGTAGCTGCCGCGGACGACGTCACCGTCGCGCTCCTCGTGCTGGGTCTTGCTGTCGCCGGTGAGGTGGTCGTTCACGTCGTAGCCGTAGCTGTACTGGGGATTGGGGTCGTATTCCTCGTCGACGGTCTTGGTAACCACGGGGGCGGCGGCGACGGTCTTGACTACTGGGGCGTGTGCGTAGGTGTACGGCAAAGGAGCAGCGTGGACTGCTGGACCGGCGGAATAGGCGACGGGAGCGGCGTGGACTGCTGGGGCAGCGGCGTAGGCTACAGGAGCGGCGTGGACGGCTGGACCAGCGGAGTAGGCCAGACCGTGTATGTCACCGGCGTTAGCGTAGGCCACGAGGGCAGCGAGAAGGACGAACTGTAAATTTCGAATTTGGTGGATTAGTTTAATTATGGTGCAGTTGAATAAAACAATAAATTATAAAACTAGTAAGATACTTTAGGTGACGTTAAATTGAATGCTGGATGGTTTACCTTAAAGGCCATTGTGAGAGATTTGTTGGAGTAGTCTAGATGACTTGAGTTGCGAAGGCGATTGAATGATGCCAAACTCTGGTGGAGCCGCGGCTTATATAGTCGAATTTTGGCGCAGCTGTACACGTCGGCGGGGGAATAATGCCGAGCCATTCTCCCCCGAAATAATCCCTCGGGCGAAAGAAACTATTATATAGGTCAAGAATTATATAAATAGTAGATCACTTTCGAACTTAACGTATAATACCCTGCTCCTGTCGAATCTTCGCACAGTAGGTACATTGGCAAACTTCAAGATTGAGATTTTTATCTGGAGCAAGTAACTATCCACATCTTTTATTATGCGACAATGCTCGTGGATGAAAAATTGTAAAGATTTGTTTGTAAGGCATAGACGAATACTTCTTTTTTTACGAGAATTACATTTGTTGATTATGATATTTGCTCATAAGAAAATCAATATAAGATTAATATAAGAAAATTTGTTACATTTTTTCGTATGTAAGCATGTAATGGAAATTGTAAATCGTCTTAAACTTACATACGCAAAACTCACATGGTCTATTATTAGAGAATTAATAATAGATACATTAAGTGTACTTTTACTTTCAAGGTATTTTAAGCATCAAACGACCTTTCGAAAAAATTCACATTGTCATCTTGACAATTAGGAACGATAAAAACGAGCCATACATTCAATATAACTAATAAAGCAATATCAATTGTTTTCCTAAATACTGCAGGTTTGCAAATTAAGAATGTATCATTATTAATTAAATTTTCCAATGTATCAAATATTATTATAATCACTCATGGGCAACCCCAATCGAACACAATATTTTTATTTTATTTAATTAATCTTATAATTTTATGCTGATTGTTTTTAAAAAAAAAGCGATCTCTATGAAATTGGAATAAAGCTTTTTTTGTTTAATTTTTTATTAATGATGTAACAAACCCATCTTCGGTGCTTGAAGGTTCTTTACTCTCTAAACATGAATAAGTGAAATTCACTTTAAGTAAATTACTATTCATTTATTCTATTTTACAATTTTTGCACATATTGAATAAGTGGAAGACTAATTGTCATTTCAAATAAGTGAGTCGTTTATACGAAGTTAATTTCACTTACATTAATTTAGAGGGTTATTATCGCATTTTTGCGTAGTATTTGCTAAAAAAGACAGTAATAAAATTAGATACTATAATTGCTTTAAAAAATATATTTATTTTAACGTTAATTAATTTTGTTCCCTCCGAGAGAAAGCTTTTATACGGTGAAAAAAAGGTTTTGAGAATCTTTGTACGTGTACATGTGTGTGTCATGTTACACGATTTTTTTCTAACCATACACTAAATTTCCCATCCAATCAAACAGGAAATTTAACGGGGACGCGATTTACTGATCGCTTTGAGGACTCGAGGACACCGGAGACTCAGCGCTACTTCATTTTTTTATATTATATGCAAAGTTCGAAGTCACATTTGAAGAGGAAATAAAAAATGATTTTAAGAAGTTAACTGCCAATTTATTAGCAGTGGATTTTTTATTATCTCATAAAAAGTCAATCATAAAATGACGATATATCAATTCAATGTACACCCGGTGATAGTTGATTCTGAAAGAATTTTTTGAAAAAATGTCACCAAAATCAACTATCACAGGATGTACATAATTGATATAAATGACAATATGAAGTAGTCGTATAAGGTAAATAAGAAAAACTGCATTATTTAAAAATTATACTCGTATCAAAACATTTTATTTGTCGCTTATGCACAATCTTAAATCAAAATAACCTATTAGGGAAAAAATATACACATTCGACTCGAACGACAGAGAACGCCGATCGTGTCTATGAAAGCGCAGTCGGATTAATTTACAACGAAACAGTCTTGGTGCAATAAAAATCAGTTAACAGTAATAAATTTATCACATCACTCCCTCGACGAAAGGAGAATATCTAATAGTACTGGTGAGCGTCAAGATGTCCCTCGCCGGAGTAGCCAGAGTAGCTCTTGGCAAGGATGGGGGCTGCTGCAGCGTAGGTCTTGGCGATAACGGGCGCGGCAGCGTAGGTCTTGGTCAGGACGGGGGCAGCAGCGTAGTGAGCAACTGGGGCAGCAGCGTAGGTCTTAGCTACGACGGGGGCAGCGGCGTAAGTGGCGACGGGGGCAGCAGCTACGGCCTTGACGGCGACGGCGGCGGCCTCCTTGCGGACGATGGCGTTGAAGCCGCTGTGCGCGTCGGCGGTGTACTCGACGATGCGGCGAGTGCCGTCGGCCTCCAGGAGGGAGTAGCTGCCGCGGACGACGTCGCCGTCGCGGGTCTCCTGGTGAGTCTTGCTGTCGCCAGTGATCTGGTCGTGTACGTCGTAGCCGTAGTTGTACTGGGGGTTGGGGTCGAAATCGGCGTCGACGGTCTTGGTGAGCACAGGAGCGGCGGCGATGGTCTTCGTCACGACGGCGGGGGCTGGGGCGGCGTAGGTGGCAACTGCGGGTGCGGCGTAAGCGGCGCTCGCGATTGTCTTGGCTATCGGAGCAGCAGCGTAGCCCAGGGGGGCGTGTTCGTAAGCCTCGTGTCCGGAGTATGCCAACGCTGGGCCAGCCGAGTAGGCGAGACCGGCTGCGGCGATGTCTCCGGCGTTCACGTAGGCCAGGAGGGCGGCGACGAGGGCGAACTGTAAAGAGAAAGAGTTAGAAGAGAGGAACAATAAGTGTTTGAGTTAATTAATGGTTGATTGCACTGATCTTAGCGTTTAGCCAAGTCTGCGTTACTTATCAGACAAGCGTGGAATTTACATTAGCTCAAGTCAATTAGTTTTTTTTTTTTTTTTTTTTATAAAAATTATTTATAAAATGAAAAAAAAAATTAATTATACTGAATGCCTTTTTGCAGTAGTTTTCTATAGAATTTTCGGAAGAAAACATTCTGCCGTGATTTGTGAAGCGAACTGCAATAAGTGCATTTTATTACCTTAAAGGCCATGGCGGGAGTGTGCGAATTGAGCCGGCTGCGAAGCGAAGGCGATCGAATGATGGTAAACTGCAGCGGAGTCCAGCTTATATACTCGAATTTTGGAGCACCAGGGCCATTCCAATTTTGCATTGCGCCCTATCGTGCCATTCACCACTTAATTGTCCCACGGATAAGAAAAACGGCTTTCGGGAGCATGTGGTCGTATTGTGTCCTTAATAAAATTGTCCATAACTTTCTTTCACGCATAATTTGGGTTAAAGTGATTCAATGTAAACAAGTATTAAACATATGCGTATTATTACTGCAAATTTAATCAACAATGTTTATGCATAAAAACGTTTTAAAATTAAATTTTCTTAAAACTGTGAATGACAAATTGTTTGCTTAAATCGCTGCGCTTATTGTTCTTTTTTTATATTACGTAATAATAATTTTTATTAGCGTATCACAGTAGGTACTTAAATTTAAATCAAAATATCGGTATAACGATTGTTTTGTAAATTTTTCTTGAAGACTTTTTCTTGATTGTGCAATACATCGGGGGTTATCAAGTAAGATTCTAATGAAATTGCACGTTTTTCAACTGTGGCAAGCTGTCTAAAAATAACTATATTAATTTGATAAATACATCGTAAATAATTTTTTCTTTCTTTGAAAAAGAATTCAAAGTGAAAAACAACTTGAGTTTTAATTTATCTGTCATTATTTATTAAAAATAATAAATATACAGTGGTGGATGTAAAATAGAATAAAATAGAGGGGTCTGTTTACGAATCAAACTCATACATGTGGTTTTCGTGGTGTAGTGGTTATCACATCCGCCTAACACGCGGAAGGTCCCCGGTTCGATCCCGGGCGAAAACATTTTTGTTTTGACTTGGTACAATATTTAATTTTTTACATCATCTTAATAATATATAAATAACTTTCAATTTCTGTGATCAGGGCATTGATATAATTTTGACTGCTTTAATTTATTAATAATAATCATAGTGTATGTATTATTTCTTATCAGTTAATTATCTTCTCTATTATTTATTCTGTAATACGAATTAGTACTTATAATATTTTTACGAATTTAAATACTCGTCTTCCTTTTTCATTCATAACTAGATGAATTAATGAATGAAAAGTCGGTAAAGTAGAAAGCAAATTATTTCCATTCACTATTCTTTTGATAATTATGTTTTTTTAGATTTTTTATTCACTGTACTTGTCCCCAATGTAGTCCAATACTGAAATAATTATACAATGTTGAACTTATATTGTTCATTTTACGTTTTTTATATTACAATATATATCATTCTTGAAGGGTCATTCTAAAAAATAACTGCTTCAAGCCCCTGATCCACTTTCTATTTTCTTGCTGGTAGCTCTTTTGATGTTATAAATATTAATTACGATTATTCAAAAGTAAATCATTTCTAAAATTAACTAAATAAGCAAATTATTTGAAAAGAATTTACATCACATCTCTTCTTCAGAGATTTTATTTGTTGTAAATTGTATTTGTAAATTGTAAGGTTTATAAAGTGTACATTTTACTAGACAACTGAATTGGTATTATTTATAACTACGTCACCTTCTTTAAGTAAAGGGCATACATTCAGAATTTGCTTAAAAAACTGTTAACCCAGAAGACATTTCAAGGTCGATTGCCATTGACGTTATGCAGTATTTTTTGCTTCAACAAGTTTGGAATTTTTTAATGTTCATTGGAATATGCTGTGCACAATTTTCTTTTAAAAATATATTATTTAATTCCATACATCATTCTGTTAATAATTAACGTAATTAGCATACAACCAATTATAATATATTGACAATTTATCGAAATGGTTACATCGACAATCTAAATTGGAGCAAAAAATCCGGGGATAGATCATGAAAAAGTAGATCAAACTAAGGTGGGCAGAAATTGGCTTGCGGCAGTGGGTTTGACAAGGAGGGTTATTAGGACGATTGCCTGTGGATTATTCGATTAAGAGTAGGGGAAGTACCGGGCTACCACCTGAATCGCTCTCGCGGATTTGGGAGTATATAAGCGGAGCGACGCTGGAGTATCAGCATCACTCGATCCAGCCTTCCTCGTACAGTCGGCTCGACTCAGACGATCTCGTATCTCTTCACAATGGCCTTCAAGGTAAGCGTCACCTAGAATCCGAATCGTATGCGACCAGTTCTATGCTTATTATTATAGAAAGTTTTCTTCGGTCAAAATCGATCTTTGATACTTGGCTTCACAATGTAGCGCAGTACCGATATTAGTAGTAAAAAACTGGATTTATTAATTTACTATTTTTCTTTCAATTGTAGTTCGTCCTTTTCGCTGCCCTCGTGGCCTACGCTAACGCTGGGGTCTTATCTGGTCTGTCATACTCAGCTGGTCCAGCTCTCCACGCTGCTCCGGTAGCTTATGCTGCTGCCCCCGCCGTAGCCACCTACGCAGCCGCCCCAGCCGTCGTAACGAAAACCATCTCCGCCGCCCCCGTGATTACCAAGACCGTCGACGCCGAATACGACCCTCACCCACAGTACAGCTACGGCTACGACGTCAACGACCACCTCACCGGCGACAGCAAGACCCAGCACGAGGAGCGCGACGGTGACGTCGTCCGTGGCAGCTACTCCCTCGTCGAGTCTGACGGCACCCGCCGCATCGTCGACTACACCGCCGACCCCGTCAACGGATTCAACGCCGTCGTGCACAAGGAGCCCGCCGCCGTCGCCGTTAAGGCCGTCGCTGCTGCCCCCGTCGTAGCTAAGACCTACGCTGCTGCCCCAGTTGCTCACTACGCTGCCGCCCCAGTTGCTCACTACGCTGCCGCTCCCGTTGTCGCCAAGACTTACGCTGCTGCCCCCGTCGCTCACTACGCCGCCCCCGCCGTCGCCACCTACGCTGCTGGCCCCGTCGTCACCAAGAGCTACGCTGCTCCCGCTGTTGCCACCTACGCTGCTGGCCCAGTCGTCACCAAGAGCTACGCTGCTCCCGCTGTTGCCGCCTACGCTGCTGGCCCCGTTGTTGCCAAGAGCTACGGATACTACTAAATTCCAAGAATAACCTTTTTAGATAGCCAATTTTCATCAACTACCTGCAATCATTGTCTAATCATCTATTCAAAGGATTTTTGATAAGGTTTCGATTGAACTTGAATGACGAACTATTACATAGGCCATTGTACATTTGTTTCTTAGATTTTATACATTTGTGTTGTAAGACTGTAAATACATGTCTAATAAAATATTTGCATTATTATAAAAGCCAGATGACTACTTATTTTTTCTTTCCTTTAGTACACTCATATACGTAGTAAAACTATATATTTTTTCCATGTATAAATAAATTATTAGAAAAATCTAATTAATCGCAATTGACAGAAATTCTGATATTAAACAGTCATTGAACATTGAAGGCAATAGCTAAATGCTTGATAAAATAAAATTTATAAAGCACTGCAATTTAGGAAATAATTTGTTATAATGTGGAA
This sequence comes from Sycophila texana, assembly GCA_035582955.1. NCBI lineage: Eukaryota > Metazoa > Arthropoda > Insecta > Hymenoptera > Eurytomidae > Sycophila > Sycophila texana. The sequence goes on along the minus strand of JAWWEN010005994.1, from coordinate 1,188 downwards.
TCGGCTGAAAAATTGATAAAGGCAATGACGATAATCGCCAACGGCTTTATTGGAAGACAATGCTCGATAAACTTTCCCAACCAATTAAGGAGTGCGTGTGTAATAAATAAATTTAAAATAATAATACTATTATTAGATTTACCTTGAATCTTCATGGCATTAAAGTAAAATTTAATGATAATTTATGATGTATTGATCAACCGTCTGATACAAAGTATTAAATAACCAAATAAAAATATTAAAAAAAAATATGTTTTATATTCCCTGAAAAGTATTACCTACAAGTTTTATCAACGATACATTTGTAAAGAAGCCTATGATTATATTGATGTAATCAATTATAATTCATGTGTTCCAAATTCTTTCAAAATGCATCGTTTTGTTTGAAACTTGTCGAAATTACTTTTCAATGAAAATGAAATATACGGTCCACTATATGATACTTTCCCCTATATTTTTAGGCTCCAAAATCCCTTTCGAGGTACAGCAGTAATTTCACTTTCAATCGGTATTTAATTATGATTACGTTAAATGAAATGTATTTAAGCTCCAAGAGCAAAATTAGATATGCAAATTTACAATTACTCAACGTATAAGGTATTTCGACTTTATAGTACCACAAGATCTACGAACAATGAAATCTTATGAAAAAAAAGTAACATTTTATAAAGTATAAATTTATAAAAGGTTTATTTCTTCTAACTAGCTTGATTATAATTATAACTGCAGCGTTTCCTTTACTTGGGATTTGCATGATAAGAAACCTATAGACAGGTGATTTTAGTTCAATCCTTACAAGTTACAGTTTTAAAAAAATTGTAAAGTTTTCTTTTTAATCAATTTATAATTCCGCACTGATTAATTTGCTTCTTATATGAACTAAATTTGAATATAGAAATTTGTTTAGTTCAGTAACATGATTCCTTAGGATGAAATTCCAAAAATATTTAAATTTGATTTGGAACAAAATAAGTAGTTGTTTGAGTTCTGTAATAATGCAAATATTTTATTAAACATATTTACAGTTTAAAAAAAATGTATAAAATTTACAAATGTACAATGGCCTATTAACAGTTCGTCGTTCAAGTTCAATTAAAACTTCTGCACAAGTCATTTAAATTCAAAATGAAGCAGAGATTGCAGGTGGGGGGGGGGGGGGGGGGAATTTGCTTTATCTAATTAAATTTT
>JAWWEN010005957.1:0-28081 GCA_035582955.1 Sycophila texana | reverse complement strand
CTTTACAGAAAAGTAGCTTTGACAGTTCTGTAAAGCAGATTCTACTGAAAATTCGGAAAGTTAAATTTACTTTCAATTTTACAGTTAAATCTACTGTGCAAACAGTAAGAACTACTTTTTATTTTTTTTCGGTGTAGGTAATCTGTTAATGATTTTTTTTTTAAATGTTTTTTGTTTTTTTGCACTTCAGGTGTTTTGTGAATTCGTTTTATGTATGTATTCGCTTTTATGCTTTTCAAATAAGTGATGTGTTTAAATGAGTATTTTACATTACTACAAAAGTAATTGTATTACTCATTTATTCAATGAGTAAACTGTTTCACTTATTACAAAAATATAATTGTTCTGTACACTTATTCAATAATTACACTAATTTCACTTATTGAAAACTATAATAATGTTCATTTAAATAATAAGATAGGGGGAATAATTGCATATATATTTAGAATTATAGTAAATTTTCAATTATTTCAATTTAGACAGTATGTTTTCTGTCTTTAATTCTCGATAACGAAAAAAAAAACTGTAAATTTTGTGTACTTGGTGATTTTCAAGGAAATTGCACTTTTTTTCATGTAAACTCTCTGGAAGTTAATATGTACCTCTGTTTCAGTGGATAAGGATAAAATCTCCAAATTTATAATTCTATTCGCATTCTAACTTAATAAATTAAATTTTATTAATAAGTTAAATTTTATTTGTATAAAAAATTTCATTTTATTGATAAAATTAAACTCTTAAACCTACAAAATATCCGGAGAGTTTACACGAAAGAAAATGCACTTTCCATGAAAATCATCCGCACTGTACATGTAATTTCTGCTTGTAATCTCTGCTGGAAAAAATCATGTTGTATTTTACTTTGCAATTTATTTGAATTGTATTTTTCTCGATGGAATCGCATTTTTTGAACCGTTAATTAAACGAAATTCGCATAATTCTACCAACTGTAACGCAAATTTAGTTCAAACGGAAGATGCCTTGTTTTTTTTTTTAACCTCAACGGATTTTCATCAGTGCGCAACGCAAAAACTTGTTTACCATCCGACAATCGACGAGCGAGCCTCGCGCAGCCATCGAGAATAATTGATGCTTCCATTTCCAGCCTTCAGTCAGCCGTTAGTTTATTAAATGCGAGTAGCGTTAAAGTCGAGCACGCGATGGAAACTTGAGCGTTCATCCTGGAAAAACTTTTTTCCCTTGACCAGGACTAGCCGTGTTATTTTTTTTTTTTTTTACCGCGACTCGCGTACACAATCGTCCGGGCGGCACAATGGCTCGACCTTATTCCCCTCCGGAGCGCGCGACCTTTTTCCCAGTCGCATTCAGGCCCCCGTCGCCGCGGCGTTTTCGCGCCAATCGCGGGGGGAAATTCTATTTCCAGGCCGAACGACGGCCCCATTGTTGCTGAGCCGAGTTCGACTTTGATTTACCCTCGTTTCGTCGCGTGCAGGGCACAATGCTCATTAGCGCGCGGGGATGCTGCGTGTCCTTGGACGAGGAGGCAAGGACTCGTCTTTTGGGATGTATGACTGCATGAAAAATTCGATTACAATAATAAAAAAAAATAATAAAGAATTGAAAAATGATTTATGAGTATTTTTTTTTGTTTTATTTAAATGATTATTGGTATAAATAGTACACGTGCCATTAGAAAATTATAGCGAAGTATCATGACTTTATGTGATAAATTAATAATATGGATATGTTTTGGCAGTGTTGGTGCGTTTATTTTGACGAGAGAAGTTCTGACTGTGATATCACTAATGTACAGTATAACGTTAAAATGACTTAAAACATTTTTAAAAACTTTTGAAATTTTTATACAATGATATGTTATACATTTATCTTTTTATAAATACTGTAATTTACAATAAAATAAACATTCTACATTCTACATTCTACAAAGTTATGCGCGCATTAAAAATCGTTTTTTTATCACGTTATCATCATGATGGATTTTTTTACTTCCAGTATATAAGTGAATTATATAAATGTATAATGAAATTTTATTTTTTGTTCATTCAAACATTTGTTGATGAATATTAATTGTTTTCTGATGACAATTGATCCGTTCTGTTGTACATCTCAAGGATTGATTTGATCTGCAGTATTCAATTTATTAATGTGATGTTTTTCGAATGACTGCCGATGAAGTAAATTTCCGGTGTTTTTTCGCGATTGGATTTGTGTCTCACGCGGATGGGTTTTTAATGGGAGACAAATAAACGATGTAGCGATTTTTTTATATCGTCGTCCCATTTGGGAATTAATGTAATTCGATAGTTTTAGTTCGCGCGCACCGGAAGCCACACCGGAGTACATAGTAACAATGGATATTGTACTACGTTGTAATGCGAAATGATACGGGAGTAGAATTGTTCATTGAATACATTAATAACCTTGTACGTGTCAGTGTTCCGCGGTAATATAGTATAAATTCAAACTACACGCATCAAACCACTATTAAAGGTGCATGCACATGTGTGTCCGTTGCAAAATTCACGCACTTGTTTAATTTAGTCGTTTACCTGTTGCGGCTTCACTGTTTACTGATACAAAACATTTTTTATTTTTTAATCGGCGAGTGAAAAATACTAAAAAATTTAATTACTACGAGTGTGAAAATTCGTTTCATTATTAAGATCAATCGGAACGCGACTAAGGCATAGATTTCTACGAAATTTAAGGGTAGTTTTATTTTGATAAAAAATGTAAATAATTTTTCTTTTTAAATAAAACAAAATTTTTATCTACATAATGAGACCAAAAATAATTATTACACGTATCAAAACAATTTCTTCTCGAAATTTCTTATAAAAATCACGTCCATTCCTACCAAGTTTTATTAAAAAAAAAAAAAAATTCTGAAAAGCGACGATATCGCCTTTTCACGCCGTCAAGATAAAAAAAGTAATCTTATTTAGATCAAACCGGCGGCGGTGAGGATTGCAAAAGACGCGCGTCGAATGGTCACGCGGCGGTGTATCTTTTCCGAGCTAACGAGCCAAGGGTGAGTTCTCGGTAATTCGAGAGGAAAAAGGCGACAAGGTTAACGAAGCGCTCGGCCTCGCGTAAGCCTTGTATGACGATCTTCGTCTTTTCCAGCCTTTCGAACTTTCGTGCGTACACTTTTTTTTTGCGCGCGTGTATGTGCGCTCGTTTGAAAACGGGATTATCCCCAGTTATGAGAGAAGGTGAATCTTTTCGCGCGATTATTCCTTGAAAAATTTCAATATGTAACTTTTTTATTCCTTTGAGGAAGGACTATCGCCCAAAATAGACCAAAAAAATGCAATTTATTTAAATACAAACATTTTTAAAGGGTAATTTCTGGTTTTTGCAATCTTTGCAATGTGAAAAATGGAATTATATTTTTAATGAAAATAGAATCTCTTAGGTAATTTTAGATGTAGATGTACGTATAGTGGTAGGAATTAGTTTTTTTAATGTAAATTATCAGAAAGTTAAAGAAACTTTCGTAATTGAATGTTCAGAAAAATATTTATTTTCGCAATAAGTGTAAATGATGTTTAAGTTTGTTAGCGAAACAAATAAGTAGATAATTGAATTTGACACTTTGAAAAGGGATCGCTTGCGGTTTTTGTGGTGAAAAAAGGGTCTATTTGAAATTTGATGCAGAAAGAGAATTTATTTGGCTTCGGTGGTGACTACTTCGTTTTAAGACTTTCAAGTCCCATTATATGACTTGTCTAAAGTTGCAGTGATACTTTAGTACTGTTTTAGTTAAATTAATTAGTTAAAGAAATTAAGAAATTTTCTTAGTTATCTGATTATGGATGAACGGAACTTTAAAAAGTTGTAATTATAGATAACGATTTTAATTAAGATGAGTGATATGAAGATCTATATATGGCGGACCACAAGAATACAACTTCGCCATAATATTAATGACATCTTTCTTTCACTTTATAAAAAGTAATTTATGTAAAGCCAATTTTAATTTTATAAAAATCCTTTAATGTAATAAATATTTAATCAGAGGCACTACGGTAATTTCGATATGCGATATCAGTATAATATTTATTGCTTGCATTGCAGTTACACAGTAAATTTACTTATTGTGAGTTTCGAAATTAAATTTGTTCAATCTTGAATGTACACGATATAAAAATATTTTTTTATCTAACGATATAAATTCAATAATTAAATATTTTCTCAATTATCATACTGTAATTTATATTTCCACCTTGAATGATGCGTAGAAAATTTTGCATTTTATCAGAAAGATTATTAAAAATAGTTTTTACAGGAAACACTATCAAGTATTTATACTCACTTTTATAAATGTTACATATATTTTTAATCAATGGAGTCTTTTTATTTCCTCCTCGGGTCGATATTTTTATCGCAAATTATTTTTACTACATAAATTCCCACATACTCGTCTGAATGTCAAATTCAATCGAGCGTGAAAGGATTACTTTGGAGAATATTTTTTTTGTTAACAATAAATAAAGTAGTTCAGGAAAACATAAAAAGTTTAATGTCGTCACATTAGGCTTTTATGTCCGTGTTTATAAAGAAATCTGCGTCACTCATAACCACCTTTTTTTATTACTTGTCAAATATCTTGTTATTAAATACCGTAACAAACTTATCACAAGTAATAAATTAAGTTTATAACTACGAGTTTTTTTTTTACATTTCTGATAGAAATTATCACTTTCGCTCAAGGCGTTATTTTATGATATATAAATTTCAGTAACAAGATTCAACGAACCATTGAAAACCATTGGGAAGTGGAGCATATAAGTGGTTCACTTTTTAAAAAAGGTTTCGTATGCTATAAAAATTATTTGTACAAGTTTAATTAAAACTTTCAAATTTATTTTAAAATGATACTCTCTATTCTTTCTTCACTTAAAAAAAGTAATGTACAAAATGTCTATTATTTGAATTGGATGTCACTCATTCATATTCAGAAAGTACCATTATCATATAGATGTATTATTTATTATGTACAGTACATCAATATGATGATGGTATTTTTTTTTTAAAAAGCACTGTTTTGATCTTGTATTATCGCCAAAAAATAAATTTATTTCGTCAGTATCCAACTGCTAAAATTCATCAACCTTCTGATGATATACACAAGAAAAAGTAATTACTACCATTTTTTATACATTTTCATCTAAAATTATACGAGATAATTCTACCCACTATGCTTCCCAAATTCACTTTCCCCGAGTTTGTACCCCATTCTCCCAAATTCTACAAATTCCCCATACTAAATAAGAGATATATAATTCAAACTTACTATGCAGCGAGTAGCGTAAAAAAAAATAATCATTCATATAAATTGAGCGTTCGAGATTCCGATAATTTGATCGAAAATCTCGAAGTAATTTTGATTTTCGAGAAAAAAAAAATATAAAATTTCAATAGCTTTTCTTTCAAATGCTAAATAGACACGAATCTCTAAGGCGCGCCGAATTTGCTGGTATCCCTCTAAAAATGAATAAGTGAAATTTCGCTAGAATAAGTGAATAGTCACTTATTATTTCACGTTAAATATCTTTCACTTATTGCAGCAAGTGGAAGATTTTTCACGTGGAATAAATGACTATTCACTTATTTTAGTCAAATTTCACTTATTTATTTTTACAGAGATAGTATAATGAATAAATTAACAAAAAAAAGTTTCGACAAATGGACGAGAAATGCCGAAGGATCAGCACAAGCTTACTTTTTAGCGGGGGTGGAGCGGACGTTCTTAAGCTCCATCTCCTTGTTGGCCGCGTTGTTTTTCTCGGCGTTGTCCTGGGCGTTGGGCGGGGTCGCCGTTCCCTGGGGATTGAGGGGCCGCGTCACCGGCAGCGTGGCCGTGTTGTCGCCGGCCGCGGAGGCCTCCACCTCGACGGTGGCCACCTTGCAGTCGCCGCCCGCCGGCATCTCCGACTCCTTCTTCTTCTTCCCCGTGGCTGCGGCTGCTTCTGGCCGAGCGAGCGCTAGTGGCTCACTCGCGCGCTCCTCGAGAGTCGAGAACTCGGACTAAAGAGTCCCGGGGGTGGAGGAGGCGGGGAGGAAGGGGGAGGCTGGCCACTGACCTGGACTCCCGCGCTGAGCGAGTCGAGCTTCCTTTAATCCTTCCTTCGTGCTTCTGCGGAGTGATTCTGTGGGGGAGGGCCACGACGTCAGCGCTGATCCGAGCTAAGAATACACTATACGCAGATGTAGTGTAGATTCTTTGTTCGGATCGCTCACGCTTTTTTGTATTTGACCGAGTCAAATATCTTATTTATTTTTTTTTTCAGATGGTTTTTACGAGTTGGCGAGGGAATGAGTGGGGTGTTTTATTTTTCAGAAAGGTAGTTTGACTAATTTTACAGGGAGAGAAAAGATCTGTAGTAAAAATTGCAATAATCAGTTTTAATGTTTTCGTAGACTGATATAGTGGAAAGATTAGTGTAGTTTCTTGTAAAATTTGAAAGAGCTATGGTTTAATAAATCTTTATAGAAATTATTGTAATTTTTTTTTAATTTTAAGAACATTAAAATTGACTATTGCAATTTTTAGGAGAGAATTTTTCTTCCCGTTAGTACAATCGAAAGTACATAGAAATGATCAGAAATGATAGTGAATTTACAGCAAAGAGATGTCAAGTTGTAAATAAAGAAAGCTAAAAGTATGGAAATAAGCATCCGATATATTTGTTATTTTTCTGTATTTACAACTTTTTTTTTTTTTATAATTTCGTTATTTTTATTGACTTGATATCGTTGAACGTTTCGAAAAAACCGTCTTTAAAGAGACATTTCAAAGCACTAGACTAAAGTAGATCCTTCCAAAATCTGCTAAGAATAAGGCACGTCTGTAAGGCATGTATATATTGCTTTAAAAATGCAAAATTAAAACAGGCCTCTTTAAAACATCCATTTCTTCGTTAGATACGACAATCCATTCACTATCACAGTTTTTATCAATTCCGTACATACAACTACACTTTAAAATTACCTTCCTGAAAATAAACTAAACCCCACCCCCCTGAAGGCGAAGAAGATAAAATCCCGAGTGTTTAAGAATCACGTCGGCCGAGTGCAGGGACGCGAAAAAATGCTCGGAGGACACTGCGGCAGAATGGCATTTTCAATCGAGGCGAGGCTACAGCGCGAAGAATGCGTCGGAAGCGGTCGGGGCGGAGTTGCCATTCGACGTAGGAACGCAAGGCTGGTCTGGGCATGCCGGAGAGTCCGGAGACCCGGAGGTCTCGACGCGCCTGCGCCGCCATTTTGGTGAACTGCGCTCGGGCCGTCCTCTAGGGTGGCCCTTTGTTCTCCCATCCCTCTCCGAGTAAAGCAGAGAGAAAGGCGGACAGAGAGACAGTGAGAGACGGAAATCTCGGGGAGGAGGGCGCGAGCAATCGAGGCCAGTCCGAGAAACGCGGACGCCTCGGTTTAATTTTTAACGAGGGAAGCTGCGCCCGCGCTCCGCCCCGACTTCCTCTTTGTACATCCGCTCCTCGCGGTCCGCGCTTAATGCAATCGTCGCCGTCCTAATTGCCCGGCTCACTTTGATCGGAGTAGTACTTTGGCGGCTACTTCGACCCTCCGACGTCGGAAGGAGAATTAAGGGGTGGAGGTGGCGCGAGGCTCGCGAAAATCGAGGCGCGACCCACTGAGATTCCGGGCAAGGTAGCAACAGCGTGGGTACGGGGGAAAAAAAGCGGAGGCAACGTCTCCCCGACTGGCGCAAGGATCAATCGCGGCGGCGGCTGGGCGAGAGAGGACGAGGCCGAGGCCCCCGGTCCCTTGAAATATTCAAACCCAAACAAACCTCCCTCTTCCTCGTGTGCGCGCGCGCGCACCGCCGAGAATAGCCTCGGCCGCTAAAAAGAGGCGGCGGCGGCGGTGGAAATAGTGGAGGGAAATCCGCGAGCGAGAGAGAGTGAGCGAGAGGGGGATAAAGCGTCCGAATCGATGAGAGAAGGCGTCGCGCGTTCCGCGGAAATCGCGGCTTCGCTCTTTCAGCCGGTACAGCTTCAATGAGAGAAAAAGAGAGACAGAGACAGAGAGAGAGAGAGAGAGAGAGAGAGAGTAGAGAAAGAGAGAGAAAAGAGAGTGAGAGAGAAGAGAAAGAGAGTAGAGTGGGAAGGGGTCTATTCAGACACCGTGCCACCCCTCCCCCGCGTCACTATTAGCGCGCCACTGACACTGGGTGTAGGCATGTGTATGTGTGCGTGTGCGTGTGTGATGTATGTGTGAGAGCTGCCTTGCGTAGGTACGTGCAGGCGAGTATATATATGCGACGGACAACCCGACGTTGCACTACGTACCACGCACCCACTACTATACAACTGTCTGTATATGCGTACGCGCGCGCGCGTTTGTGTGTGTGTGTGTGTGTGTGTGTGTGTGTGTGTGTGTGTGTGTGTCTGTGTGTGCGCGCGCGCACCTAGAGTATGGACGTATCCCTTTTGTGAAGAGCTGCGGTGGTTGCTTCTGCTGCTTCTTCTGCTTCTTTTCAGATTGCGCGCCGGTAATCATTAGACTTGGGGAAGGCAGAGTGCACTGGCTCAAGGATGCACTCTTTTTTCGAATGATATTCTACTCACTTGCGTCGATTTTACTTTTTTTTTTTTTTTGACTCGCGCGTATCTTTAGATATTTCTTCTCTACACAATCACTTTAATACGTTTGCTTTGAGTATTTACAGTAGAATTTCTAGTGGAATTTTTAATGGAATTTCTAGTGGGATTTTTAGTACAATTTTTAGTACAATTTACAGTAGAATTTGTAGAAGAAGCAATAGTAGAGTTCCCAGTAAAAATTTTAGCAGAATTTGTTGTCGAAGTAACAGTAGAATTTATAATAGAATTCGTATAGTATAGAACTAATAGTAGAATTTTTGGAGGAATTTACAGTGGAATTTATAGAGTGCGGTGTACTTTGCAGATTGTAATTGCAAATGAAGGGTAGTTTATATCACTTCGAGTAAATTAGTATTGAACGCAGGCGGAAATAAATTAAAGATGCAAGAGGGGAGGGGGAGTCGACAGACAGGGAATCGAATTTAGCGTGAAAAGAATTGATGAAGGTGTGCAAGATCCGAGTCGAGTTCAGTGGTGCGTGTGCGCGTGTAGTAGGGGGGAGGTAGGGTCCCGCGTACAGGACGACGGCTATGGCTGAGTTTCGGCGGCGGTGGCGGTAGCGGGCACACACAGCTTTTGGGGCGGGGGATCGAGCGTCGGGAGATAAATCCCCAATCTAATGGCTGCAATCGGATTCGCCAATATCTCCGTCCAATTTTAGCCTCCGATGAAAAAGTCGGCGCGTGGAAACCGTCACATCCGATGTATATATATATCTTATATCACTCAACAAAAAACTGAAAAATAAATAAAAAAAAAACGAAATAACACGAAAGAAAGAACAATTGTTCACTGGTTCCTGAGAGACGCCTCTCGACGAGGCAAACGGCTGAGGAGGACACTGGAAGGTTGCGAATACCGCGAAAAATACTCGGAGATTTCGGGCAACCGAGAACAAAGGATGCGGCGGCCACCCACACCCAAAAAATAGATCCAGAGGCACTCGTCTTCAGATGTCGTGCACTCGGCCGAAAGCGAGCCGGTCCGGCGGCAAACCGAATTAAAAAAAGAAAAAAATATATATATACACAGAGAGTAGAAAGCAGATGAGAAGGGTTGTCGAGAGGACTAAACGCGCCGTCGATTCACTGAACCTCTGCGAGAGCGAGATATCAATACGCATATATATATATACACCTATATCTCTATATCTCTATATCTCTATATGAATATAGAATATACATGTATCTATATCTCTATATGAATATGGAGAGGGTGAGCGGCTGCACGCGCGAAAACGACGGCCGCGGCGAGAAACTGCGCCCCGGCTCCGGGGGTGTCGGCCTCCTCCGGCGCACTCGAAGCTCGGGCAGACGCGGCGGGTCCACTGGCGAGGGTCCGGCGCGCGCGCGCCCCCGAGACGAAGAAAGACTGCGGGCGGGGGAAGCCTCTCCTGAAGGAGGCTCGCTCGGCCGACTTGGGGTGTGCGTAGGTGCGCGCCGCGCAGAGAGGGGCGCTGCCTCCGCTCGCCTCTCGTTCTTTTTCACCCTTCTCGCCGCGGCCCTTCGCTCCGGTCCCTGCGTCCCTTCCGGCGTCGACTTAACCCTGGCGGTATACGTGCGGACGCGGCGCGAGAGCTTTTACAAAGCTCGGCCGCGTAGTACACCTACGAGGGGCTTCAGTGAGGAGAGCCACGAGTATCGCCGCCCCCGCAGAGCAGCATCCCGGAGACTGACTGGGGGCTGGCTCTGGCGCCTGGTCCGGGAGGTTGCTCCTCTTCCCCGGGCAGCCGCCGCCAGCTTCTTGCACAAGCGCACTCGCGCGCGCGCCAACCGCTCCTCTCTCGCTCGCGCCCTCCCCCTCTCGCTCGCACCCGCGGAGGCTGCGATGCGTTTTTTTCCCTCGCATCCCCCTCCCCCTCCCGCTGCTCGCGGGAGCGACGGAGCCACCCCCGCTCCGACGCCCGACACTTCCTTGCGCTGGAGTGGGGCGGACTGCGCGCGTATACTACGCTTTCGTTCGCGCTCTCTCTCTCTCTCTCTCTCTCGCGCGCGCGCTCTCTCACTTGCCTCACTGTGATATTTTACATATTTATTTGTTTGAGAACGGTAAGTGGGCGAAAAACCCTTTGTAGAAAAATATGCAGAATATAAAATAGGAGTTAGAGTATTTTGTCTATAATTTACACGGAATTTTAGTTTTTTAATCAAAATTACAACAATGAAGTTCCGTGTATAATTAGAAACGACTAAAATCTCAACGAAATGAGAGCCTAATGCATTTTTAAATGCTCCAGTATTGTTTATATGCGTAACAGAGAACGAGAGATTAATTTAGGTACATTTTAAATGACATGCAGCAGAATAGAATTTAATAATCACAAAGGTCGATGATATTATGATTATATTCGATTTTTTTACAATGATGTGTGTGATTAGTACACTAATGCTCTTTACGTTATTATCTGTGATAATTGTGGATAGGTCCTTGACTAAATATATATTTATTTAATTTTCTTAACTATTTATTGATTTAGATATTTATTATTTTTTTATTTCACAAATCATTCGGAGATGCAATGAATGTTTTTGAAAAAAATTTTAATCATTTATTTATTACACTGAGATAAGTACTTTTTTGTATTAGATTATTGAAAAAAGAAATATAAATTGTATTACAATTCAGTATAGGTCAAGTGCATCCCTCGTCCAGTGACTATGAAAAATAGAAAATTTTTGTTTTATATTTATTTTTAATTTCATTATTATAAATGAACTAATAGTGTAATGACTATTAGACACTAAAATAACAATTTCATTAAACATTTATCTCACTGCTTTATTTATTTATTAACTGTTGTATAAACTAATATAACATTACAGTATTTCATTGCTCGAAAAGCGAGTAAAGAACAAGTTATCTATTTCTCTTTCTCTCTTCTGCGAGTATTCGACTCTGAATTATGCATCTGCATTGCGTGCGCGTGCGTACACGTATCGTGGGGTGTTAACCGTTTTCTCTTTCTTTTTTTCCTCTTTCAGATGAATTTGCGGTCCTCTTTCGCTGCTCGATTGCTCTGTTTACTCGCGCTCCTGTCCTCTTGGCCTCCTGCCTGCCTTGCGCTCTTGGAGGTGGGCGAGAAAAGCCGACCTTCATGGCTTTTAGCGCCCCTTGAGTGCGGAAACACGGATTTTCAGCTTTCAGAGATTTAGAATTGTTAGCTTCTAATTAACTCGCTGCGCACTACTTCTTTTGAACGGGTATAGTGTGCATTTAAGTACCAAGAGGTGAATGCAAATACTACAGCATGACTTTTTACTTGATTTTTTTTCTTTATTTTAATTTGCTATACAGCGAATATACAGTGTGATAGGAGCTTTTAAAAAGGTGCTATACCTTCTCATACAGTTGAATTGAATTTCTGATATGTGTGTATAATTTTGTTTTATTTTTTATTTTATTTTCATTTATTTTTGTTGAAGGGTTAGATAAATAAAAACCTTAATAAAAGAATTAATTAAAAAGTAATATAGATAAAGTATTTCACGTACTAGTATATAAGTATATTAAGTAATCGACTCATCGAATTTTCATTATAAACGTTTTCTTATTTTTATTTTTTTTTTAAATTTTATTAGGCTGAATAAAGCGGTTTATAGATTTTAGGCGAAAAAAAAAATTATCGCTCCGGCTTTTAGCGAAGCAAAATATTTGCCAAAAACAAAAGGCCGTATTTTTTCATTCTCTATATATTCCCGTACACCCGCTGCTCTGATAAAGGCACTGAACGACCTCTCCCACTCCATTTCGCCCCTTTGGCTAGGTATAGGTGGTATATACATCGCTCGTCCGCACACTGTATAGCGGCCAAATGGACCGTGGACGATACCCGATTCTTCCTCTTGTCCGTCGCGTTTTTTTTTTTCGTTCGCCGGGCCGTTTCGATTTGTGCCGACGCTCCGCATCGACTGGCACCATCGGTGTCCCCGCGTGCCTTATTGAGTCAACCGCAGACGCGAACTTCCGGCGACTGTCAACCTTTTGCTCCCTTCTGCTTCGGTTTTTTTTTATTATTGTTATTATTATTGTTATTGTTATTCTCGACCATCGCGGGACTGGGTTATATAGGTATTGAATCCCGCGAGCGCCTCATTGAAATAGCATCGACTTTATTTAGTCCGCGCTGCGAATGCGAATTAGCTGCGGCTGCAGTAGTAACAGCCGGGCATGGTCGGACAGTACCGGGGATTACAAACTACTTCTTATTGATATTATTTGTTAATTTTATTTCGATTGAATGTGCACTTTTATTCCATTAAACGAGTTTCTTTTATTAAATAATTAAGTAACGATTAATTAATTAATTAATTAATTAATTTTATTTATTTATATTTAACGAGTTTTAAATTTCTTCATAGATGTAAATTCAGAAATTCTAATAAATTTAGTATAATAGAACTTAAAAGATGCACTTTAAATTTGATTCAATGAACATTCCACTATTTTTAAAACGGTTGTGCAATTTTCATTGTAAATTAGTGAAACTTAAAAATTGATATAATTTTTTTCAATTAAAAAAAAAAGTTTTTTAATTCTTTATTATATTATGAAGATTGAATTTGGTTGATTACTTTATGATTGGAAATAAAGTTTTATTTCGAAGTGTTTTGCACTCGATTGTGTTAGAATAGCTGTATTTACAAAATTTTGCTTATGCAATTGCTCGTTATATACGCCGAAGTCTAACAAAACTTTAAAGAGCACTTCGGTACTTGTACACTGGGTTCGTTAAAGTCGAAAATCGTCTTTCTGCGGGGAATGTAGGTTAGCCATTAAAAAAAATAATTAATTACTGTAGTATACATCTATGAAATAAGATAAATGTTCAAACCGTTTATTACAATTTATATACTATTTTTTTATTTATAAAAAGAGAGTATTGCTGAAGAGTAACCTTTTTCGTTCTTTAAATATTCTGTGACCTAAAAATTTGCTGCAAGATCTACTTATATATTCAATGAGATCAAGTACATTGAATATGCAGTTTAGTACTAGAAATTTATTTAAAAAAAAAATAAATAAATATATATCACATTGGAAACCAAAATCATAAAACCAATGTATAGGCTCATAAAAAGCTATTGCCACTACTTTTATTGCAAACAACATCAATTAACACCTGTTATCAAAACATGATTATGTGTATTTATCATGAACATGATTTAAATAGCAATTTAAAAAATGTTTATCTTACTGAGTTGTTTCGAATTTTCTTACAACTTCAGAAATTTTTGAGTGAATATAAAAAGATTGTTTCGAATCTAGTGTAAATCGCTTAAAGTGAAATTGAATACTCATCGTTTACGATTTAGGTGTAGAGAGGATCTTAAACATTTTAAAGTCTCGATTGAGTCTCATACTTCAATTTTATAAACTTATATTGTTTTCGTTAAATTTATTATTATTATTCTTTTAATTTTCTTTATTATTTTGTTTTGTTCGTTTAATATTGAATAAATAAACAAGTAACCACGACAACTTCTTACATTTGACAACACACGAAAGAAAAGTTAAGCGCCTTTTTCAACGCAAACAATATAAAAAATAAAACAAAACAAAAGAAAAAATCAAATTAACTCGTACGAACATTCAGAATTCGGAAATCTTCGTTCCCTTCGCACTTCTCCCCTCAAGAGACACGAGTTCCCGTTAAACGGCGAAGATTCGAGGAAAGAGCCAAGGACGAGTCGCGCGAGGGTCACGCTTCGTCAAAACAACGGGGCTCTTACAAGTTAAACGCAGAGAAGCGAAAAGACACATCCGCGCAGGCCGACCGGCTAATCACACGAGCGTCGGCGCGTGCGCGAGGAAAATCGGTCCATGGCCGCGGAGCGTCGTCGCCGTCGGTTCCGCCGGAGGAGAGGGCAGAACGGCCTCTCCCCTCATCTCGCGAACGTGGACCAACAGGGGAGGGAGAGCGGAGGGGGAGGGGGAGGTACTCTCCGTGGCTCTCTCTCGGCGACCCACTGACCCGCTCGATAACGCGCCGCGCGCGCCCGCTACCACCCAGGTCACTGACCTTCCGCTCGCACCGTCGGCGGAGGGAGGGAGAGGGGAGATGCGCGCGCCCGCGCTTCCGGTACCGAGACGCGCCCCGCCTCCGGTTTGAGCACCGCGGAGACGCGGGAGGACCTCATCGTGTCCTATACCGACTTCGCCTCTCCTCTGTTTTACCGTTAATGGCAGCTCGATTTGCCGGCGATTCCCTGAATTTGACGTTTCTTTTAGAGAGCGACGTTTTCCGCGGCCACGGATAGTCTATACTACGGTGCAGTCGATGAGACTTTTTCTTACTTTGATTATAAATAAAAGTTTTTTTTGTAATGTTTAATTGTTATCTGGAATATACACTGACAATGAGAGAAAAATTTAGTAATTTTAAGTAAATATTTACTTCAATAGTATACTTGTTAAATATTTCTTTGAATCAAGTAACTATTTTGTTGAAACTACGAAATTTATTTAGAAACAAATAAATTCATTTAGTTTTAAAGAAATATTTAGTTGATTCAAAGAAATATTTAACAAGTACTATTGAAGTAAATATTTATTTAAAATTACCAAAATTTTTTTCAGTGTATGTGTCTTACACGCTAAATTCGCTGAAGTGAAATGGAGTGAAAATTTAACTCCATTGGAGTGAAATTTTCACTCGAAGTTGAGATTGAAAGTAACGCTCCCTCGATTAGAGTGAAGTAGGGCAATTTTTTCACTCGAATGTAGAGAATCTAAAAAATTCTACTCTATCAGAGTGAAATTATTTCACTCCACTAAAGTAAATTTCAAGTTTAACTCTGTGAATGTATTAACTCTCGAATTACTCTAAAAGAGTGAAATTTCCCTCTAGCCGTTTTAACGTGTATTAAAAATTTGCAAAACTGGTGGCAATAATAGTAGTTAGCATTACGGCAATTGTACAAATTATAATGGTAATAATTTTTATTTTAATTAAATGTTACGGCATAACACTTTGCTTTATCTGGACTAGTATATACACTTGAAACAATAAAAGTTTGTAAATTATTTGTAAATAAAGACAATGTGGATGCAGCAAGTTTCTATAGGAATATCAGTATACCCTCGAGGTGTAATTAACTTTTATACTTTTTATCTTTTTGAGAGAATTTGCTGCAGGGTACTATTTTTGTATCTTTAATCTTGACACATTAATTAAAATGGCCGATAAAAGACCATAAGCAGATAAAATGTCGATACTAAAGTTATACTGTATCAATTTTATATACGACATAGTGTCGGGTTTTATATTAGTATCAAATTAAATTTTGACTTTTACAGCAAGAAAAAAATTAAAATAAAACGAAGCATTGCAAAATCTGAAATTCTTTCGCGGCGGAAGAAACTTGCAAAACACGTTTTGCTGGAACATTGACGTGTACAATATTTGCGCATTTATACCAACTGTAACCTTATAATTGCAGCTACGCGAGAAATATTTTTTAATCACTGGTCGTATTTTGCAACGAAGGAATTCGACGGTAGAAAAATTTTCTTTAAAAACATTTGTTTGAATATCGATTATTAAATATTTTTTTTATTAAAAATTAATTTTTTATTTTAATCTCAACTCAATATTTTAGTTAAAATATTTAAATCATTTCAAATATAATTAAATATTTAAATTATTTTAAATATTTACACTATACTTATAGAATCTACATGTATCGATGCTCTAACAATTATGCAACAGGTACAAATTTAATAGTTTGTTTATGCACCATACAAAATAAAAAGAAACCTCATTTTTCCGGAAAGATGACTAGCGATTCTCTTTCGGCGCACGTAAACTGTGCCAAAATGGAATTTATTAAGAGCCTGAAAGTGGCATCCGAAGCATAACTTTAAGGTCACAAGTAAATTTGCTCGCACAGTTATATCTCCCGAAAGTTACTGCTCGCTTCCCCGTTAAAACGACGCTGAGAATGAAAACAGCACTAATCCTCAGAACCCTACTGTTCTGTCAATGCCTATAGGCCTTCTAAAATGAAAACTAAATTACGTCAAATATCCCTCAGCATACCTTCGCCAATCGATATTCCAATAATTCGCAATCTAATCAGTCAGATTTACAATCGGATCAATTTATTATCAATATAATCATTATAGGCAGATTCAATAAGGATACAGTGTAATCGAATTTTTTAAATTTTAAATCATGTATATATCTACAATTCGATCGATCGGTCGGCGTTAAGGTAATTCTTATAAGCCGACTTAAAAGAATTACAAACGCTCAACTCGAAGGAGAAGCAAAGGACGCCTGAGCACAGAATAAGCAATTACAGGCGCCGTCGGCATCGATGACTGGCAGCCGTCAGACGGGCTCATTAGTCGGCGCGATCCACGAGGGCCCCACGGGACGCCCGCCCAACTGCAGCGCACGCATAGAGAACCTCGCGAGTATCGTTTTACGGGGATCGCGCGCAGGCGGTGCACACGCACACATGCAGAGAGAAATTTGTAGCAAAAATTACCTTTGTTTTAAGAACGGTAACCATGGACTATGTTTATTACACCGATTCAATTATACGAATTAATATGTATCATTATATACTTTTTCGAGAAATCTTATTCTTTTTTTTAAAAAAAATGTATACTAAAAACTACGGTAATTTCTGTAGCTCGGTAATAAGTTTCATGAATTGAAGAAAAATTATTTTAAAATCAGCAAACTTTGACAATAAAACTACAGCAATTTTTAACCGCAGTGTGACTATAAAATTCATAAATTTATCGATTTTTCAAAACAAATGCTGATAGTTTATCTTAAGATTGTGTTTTTGACAAGTTTGCAATAAAAGAAAAAAGTACTATGACTCCACGGTAAAATTTACTGATGTTATAATAAAATTTAACATGTCATCTGTAACCAATGCCGATGTGATAAATAAATCCATAAACCGTCAAAACAACGGTAATTTTTACTATAAATTTATCTGCGTGCAAATCACCTGCACACTATGCATATACCTACAGAAATATCTATATGTGTATAGCATATTTACATGTATATGTGTACGTATATCCACATGTACGTATATGAATACGTATGCACATATTTATGTGTATCTATAACTGCATATATAAATACATGTATACATGTATGTGTAAATAATATATATACATATAAAGCCGTGGCGGGCAAGATTCACGCACGCAAGTATTGATTTCGAGCGGTGCTGCCGCCGCCTCCGCGTCCTACGAACTAAAGCCGCTGGAAGGGTGGGGACGGCGGCTTCCATTATACCTTCGAATTCGTTTGCACCCTCCACCCTACCTCCTACTTTTTGCATTTGCAGTTCGAAGCTTTTGATTAATCGCGACCGTCGATTGTGCCCCGTTAATCTTGCCCGATGTTTTTGTTTCAGCGGAGTACATAAGAAGTTAGTATATATAGCGTATGGACGATGAATTTGACTGCAGGGGTATGTTTGGACTTTCGATTAGGAGTTTGTTGTTTATCGAAGTGAGAGGAGTAATTCAGTTCTTCGATTTTGTGCGCGCGCTCTGTTTACGAAGTGCCAGTGAATATAAGGGATGCATGGTTTCGGAGAGTCGAGAAAATCTTTGGGTTTAGTAGTTTCCGCGAGTTGAGAACTTTTGGAGTATATAATAATAGGGCTTTAGCGAAGCTGTACGTTGATTTAATAAATTAAAATTTGTATTATAAAAAAGACAAGTGTATAAATTGAAATTTTGAATCAAAAATTTTTTAAATTATTTAATTATCGGCAATGCGGGTGAAAGTATACGTACAGAATGGCTCTCTGCACACTTTGCGGAGTCACAGATAGTCAGCGTGATAGCGTCATGCGGTTTCTGATTCTATGGTTCCTTAGGGATACTTTGTATGCTACATTAACTTCTCGCATAAATTAACGTTGCTCAAAGCTAATGTACCGTGGCATTGGTAATAATGTGCGCTACTTTAAATCGTGGACTGCTTGCACGGTTGATAAATACAAAACTGGCATCACATTTCGGTAATTAAATTTTCTTTTCATTCGGAACGTGTTGTTTTAAAGCGAAAATATTTTCGAAATATTTTTTATGATTATTCTATGCTTGTTTTTTTTTGAATTCACTCTTTTATTTAGAAAATGTAAGTTTTCACGTCAAAAAATAACTTAGAAAAAATATTGCATTTTAACGTACAATTTAGTTTATGAAATTTGGAAAGTTACGGCAGTTAATGAATTTTCCAGTTTTTAGAAGTACTATGCGTATAATAAAATTATGTCAGTTAATTAAAAAAGAAAATTTTTCCATCCACATGCTTAATAAAACTTGCAAACTTTCCTCAAACTACCACAGTATACAGTAACTCAACTCTCTGCTCATCCTCTCAGAAAAGTTGAGGACATATTGGTTAATTGTTTGTTAATTTTGAAGTTAAAAACTTCACGCTCATGTTGCAACGTTGTTGAAGATAAATAATCTATTTTTTTTAATTCATAAAAATATATTTCCTCGTGGAAAATTATCAGAAATTGATCTGAATATGATTAACGTTCAGGTAATTGGACATTTTATGGTTAAACTTCTTTCTTATCGGCAATGATTTCTGATCAAAATATGATAACATTTTCTAGTAAAAATATGATAACTACCATTTACAATTTTTGTTTTTATAATACAGCACAATGAAGACAAAATCATGACGTCGAAGTGCATGTTTCGGTATTACTAATTATCATATTCTCACCAGATTCTGAATTATTTTCTGCTCAACGTGTAATTAAACGTCTAGACAATAATTAATCAGAATTAATGAGTCGGTCAGAAAAAAATTCTTTTTATTAAAGTAATCTGTCATCAATTTTTCAAAATACGACAATAATAATCGATTCTTTAAATACAATTCAAAGTCGATCTTGCCTGAAAATACTTCCATTTACTTAACACGTTAATAAACAAAAGTGGCTGAATCACCCAGCAGGGCAACTATATAGCCACTACCAAATACAAAACATCGGAAAACGCCGATAAATTATTAAGTACCCAACTGGATCAACGTCATCGAGCAACCTCCGCTCAAAACAATCACGAGCCGCCCAATCGAGTTATACCACTAATTAATTCTCACAGCAGCGCCGGCAACAATGGGAATCCCCGATAACTCGCGACTCCACCGCGCCTCCGTCTTGGCAACAACTTTTGCCTCGCTTCGCTTCCACGGCTTCCTATAGTACGCCTACTTTGCTCGAGCGTGAAGTGTCCCCCGAGTCACAGACCAGCGGATCTTAATAATGGCCGCCTCATGCGGGGCATGTGTGTGCGGTGCATCCCGCGCGCGGTTCGTCGACCCGCGAAGAAGCGAGGCGCGCGCGCGCCTTCTTCGCTTCCCCTCCGGGGTCCTCCGCGGGTGCAGCGCTGCGCGACCAACCGGTGGTCGCCTCGACGATAGCGAGCCGTCGATTCATCGCGGGGCGCACCGCCCCGCGGGCCCGAGTTTATTTGCACGCGGATCGCCGCGATGCGAGGCTATTGTCTCTGCTGCGGCGCGACGCGGATATGCCCGATACGTGACTGATCGGCTAACTTGATATTGCGGCTGGATGGACTGTTTAACCGGCGGCTGTCGTTAGCTGCTTTTAGTTTGCTGTTTTCTGCTAAATACAATGCTTTCGGGGGTGATACAGCGAAGTATCGGTAATTTAAATCGCCTGTTTGTCGGATTATTTGATAGACTTATAGTGCGTCGATGTTGATTATATATTGGTAGTAACATTGGTAAAATAAAGATTTTTGTGTTTTTTTTTTATGAATTTGATTTTTGGGGTGGTGGAGAATTTTTTTATTTTAAGGGGCGTGAGTGTTGTAAAAATTTCTTTCTGGTACTCTATATAACATCTTGCAACAGTAGATATAAAAATCTACAACATTTTTCTAGATTTGAATGAAAATATTTCTTAGAAATTAAGTGGCCAGTGCGGATGCCGGAATATGTTTATTTTTTGCGCACAAGGTACGAACCCCTTTTTTTAAATATTTTTTCATGTTTCAGGGCATAAATACTAGTCATGAAAGTTTCTTTGGGCTGAATCTATTTAAGTAAGCCAACAAAGTACCTA
Source organism: Sycophila texana (assembly GCA_035582955.1). Lineage (NCBI taxonomy): Eukaryota > Metazoa > Arthropoda > Insecta > Hymenoptera > Eurytomidae > Sycophila > Sycophila texana. Next base: position 7,377 of record JAWWEN010005957.1, on the reverse strand, counting down.
ATTTCATATTTTTCAGTAGTTTTATAAGAATTCATAGAAAGTTTAAAGATACTCAATAGTTAAAGTGATTTATGCTTTATATATTATACATGTACATTGAACAATTCATATACATAGTAAATGGTAGAATTGTACGTTAAATGGAAGGTGGCGTGAGAAGAAGGCATCATTTCCAGTTTACTTCAAAAAGTTTTACAAGTAGTTTAATTATCTTCACCAGAGCACTTCTAAACTTCTACAGACGCCATTCAATTCCGCAACTACGTAAAATACTCTCAGAGATATTTAAAAAACGGAGATTTAATCACTACGATAAAATCGCAAAATTTTTAAAACTCGATAAGGAAGACAACTGGCGTCGGTAATTCTCCGACTTAACCGGAAAATCGATCTCCTCGACGAGACCGCCACCCTCCATGCGGCTCTCGCGATCCGCGAAAGAGAAGCTGATAATAAAGAGGGTAGATATATTTATACACTCACTTGGCATTTTTCGGCAGATTAGGATTCGTCGGGGCCGAGTGAATGGGCGTGAGGCAGAGCGGCTGGTTGTTGGAGTTCTGAGGCACCAGGGGCTGCCTCGCGTGTGCCGGCGACGTGTGCGACCCGTAGCCATCCGAGTTCAGCTGCAAAAACGAAGGGCGAGGCTGCTTTTGGCTTTAGGTGGTCAGCTCTTTGCTTTTTTTTTTATTTTCGCTTTTTTTGGAAGCATTGCTTGGTGCCTTGCATCTTTTATTTACTCTGCTTTGCTGCTTTTATTTTGCTTTTTTTTTAATTTATTGCAAAATTTTCTGTTTGTTTATTAACAAAAAGATGTTTTGGAAATGAATATTCATTCCACGTATAAGCCGTAAAAGATTTTTCAATATGATTGTGAATTTGCTACATTTTTTATGCAAATATGTTTGAAATGTTTGACGAAATTGTGGATTTTGAATTGGTAGGTATAACTTATTATTATTTGACTAATTGTAAATAATTAATGAACTTTCGTCATAATCATTATTAATTAGTGTCACGGAGAGAAATTTAAAGTAAAAATTATCGTAGTTTACACGGTAACAATAGGCTATTTTTGCTATATGCAAACTCAATTATGCTAATTAATACACTGAGCAAAATAATGGAGGGAAATTTACTATAAATTATTGGAGATAACGAAAAATATTAACCATAAGTATTGGAAAACTATATTTTTTGTTTTTTTATGACAAGTATCGGGTAAGAAAAAAAATACAACTCCGCGACAAAACAATGATAATTTTTACTAAAAATTTCTCTTCATATAAAATATACAATAATAAATATCCCAGTGCATTTCATCAATCCCAGTCAAGCAGTTTCAAACTGTTTCCAAAGACAGCGACTTCTGACGAAGGCAAAGCAAAGCTTCCAAAACATAGAAGTCGCGAGGAAGAGACAGCGAGGTTTTTGGTGTCAAAAAGAGAGAATGAGAAGAGAATGCAAAGCAAGAGAGAGAAGGATCCAGCTGTCTCTCCATCGATCCTCAACGGCTGGCAATAATGACGCTCGCGCCATGTCAAAGGCTCCATAACGACGCCGCCCGCTCAAAGGACGGTCATTCGAAGTCGTCGCGTTTTTTTTTTTTTATTTCGCCTCTTTATCCGCACTCGCGTTCATCCTATTGCACACCCTGCGCCGGAGTGGCTCGTCTTTGCGTGACGGTCCACTTTTAATATCGCCTCGAACATCAGACAAACGTTTTCACGGTACTTTAATGCACTACTACAGTATAGTAGTAGTAGTATTGCAGTACATTAATAGTACTACTATAGCAATAGTATCATGTAAATCTGACAATGTGAAAATTCACTTAGAAAATGTGAATAGTGATATTTTGTATGTGGAAATTAAAAACGAAAAAAAAAAACATTTAAAAAAAAGCATATTTTAATTTGCCTTTTATAGAGCTCTAAAGTAAAATAAATTCTTCTAAAACCTGATAAACTCAGGATTCCATACGAATGATACCACAAGTTTATCAGCTTCTGTAGTGCTTAAAAAAATGACAAATTAAAATAGGCCTTTTTTGAAATGTGCTTTTCTTCGTTAGAGGTGACGATGTATTAAATCAGTGGACGACATTTGACATAAAAAATGTTACTATACACATTTTCCAAGTGAAATTCACATTATTAGATTTAGAGAGATATATACATTAATAGTACTACAATAGTAGTAGTAGTATATATATGCTTAATTTCTAATCTATTGGTATCGATCAGTAGCCCGGCGCACGCAGAGGAATTTTTAGATTAAAATCGATCGCGAGTCCTCAAAAGTCGATAGCCCCGATTCCGAGTGGATGTCATTCTCGCGCCTTCGCCTTCTCTTACCGTCGTCCCACGGAGTCTTAGTCGTAGGATTTTTCTCTCGTGGATACATCGCGGGTTCGCCTACTCTCGCATTGCGAAAAGACATCGGCTACCGGTTATACCGATTGCCGACGCATCGCGCGTCTTGTGTGTACCGTTAAGGCGCATTGCGAGCGTGAGCGGCAAAAAAAAAAAAAAAAAAAAGAAGTCGAGATTTTCTAGCGTCTCGAAGCCGCGATTGAGCTGGCCCGATTCCAGATTCGCCGAATAATTATCATCGACTAATCGGTTCTACTTGTTCTTTTTTCTTTTTGGCAGCGATCGGATCGATATCTCGAGCTATTCGGTTTCACCTTTTTACTGCGATGGTGAAAATTCTTTAGGCTCGGTTTTTCTTCGCCTTTCGCGTTTTATTTGATTGCCTTATTTAACGCTGCCCGTTTGAGAATGCGAGACTTACAGTTGTAGGAATCTATCGTACCGGCAACGAGATTTTTTTGATCATTTGAAAAAAAAAATTCTTTTTTTAGGATAGATGTTTGATTGATGTTAATGAATACATATCAATATAGTGTAAAAATTGCACAATTTTTACACTATATTGATATGTACTCATTAATATCAATCAAACATCTATCCTAAAAAATAACTACAATGAGTGATATAAAAACTAGATTTAAAAAAAATTCTTATTAAATCGGTTTGGGATAGTACTAGCACTCCTCGTACACTTAGACCCTCTGATGGTCATGATTGCAAGTTAATTCATTTATGACTATAAAAATAAAAGTTGTTTAATAAATAGTTAATATTATTATTTGTAAAAGGTAATATTTTTCAGATGGTCTTCCACAAAGCGTTATTTTACAACATTTATTGATTTTCAAAAAAGTAAAAGAACGTCGATACCGGTATAGCAGATTTCTATAATCTAAATTCAAAAATGTGAAACTTACATATAAATGTAGAAAATACAATATCGAAATATTACATGTGACAATATATTTATTTCACTAATTATGGTAGTTACTATAGTTCTTTCAAAAGTAGAAAATTATACTTACAAAAAATAATCATATATAATTTTCAATAGAATCTAAATTATTGTAATGATATTTAAAAATCGATGTAATAACTCTTCTAGAAAAGTAAATTTTTTCATAATAATTTTCCGTAAAAATTGCGGTACTGGTGAGCTAAAGAATCAGAAAAACTACGCGGCGCATCTCACACCAATTCATAAAGTGAATTCAAGACATTACTGTGATCTAATTTAATGACAATTTTTTTTTATAATTAATCCAGCGTTTCAAAGTATATACATTTCAATTTACAATTTCTCAAAAATTAGACGGCCAATCAGTCTCAATTTACACTGATAGATCTGCTATTTATAAACTAATTTTGCTGAAAGTTTCATCATGAAAGTCATGAATAAATCATTTTACCTACAAGAACTACCTTAAATAAATAATGATAAACTACATTTTATCAAAAATATCAGTCTTCACATTTTCAATTACACGAGCAGTACTTTTCCATCCTGCAAAAAAAAAAAAAAAAAAAAATCCCGCGATCACGCCAACGAAGATTCAAAGTGTAAGACAGAAAGAGAGAATCAGACGGAGAGTAGATAAAATCGAGCGCGGGCGATTCCGTTAAGGAGTGGGTACCTTGACGACGGTGCCGATCAGAGAGTCCGGGGGCATTTCCGGAGGTTCGGGTATTACCCCGGGTGCGTTGTGAGTGGCGTAGTCGCTGTTCGCGTGGTGGTGCTTGACGGGCGTGCCGCCGTTTCCGTCCAGGCGTTCCATGTCCAGGCTGTCAGTCGGCGTGGGCTGCGAGAGCAGGCGCTGCTTCATCTCGTGCAGGTACGGGCAGCGCTGCATCTCGTCGGGCTCGCGTACCGCTCCGACTCCTGCTTTTCCACGATCTGTAAAATTCATCGGGAAAAAACACACTTTAGTCCCGAGAGTCGACACTCCCCTCCTCCAAACGTTCTTTATATTATCGCGTTTACAGAATCACAATCTCCAGTTCATTCGTGTCAGATCCAGTCCATTTTTATAATGTGTTTATTTATATGTATCTTATGGATATATAGACCTTTTCAATTATAGGAAAGCTTTGGATTCAGTTACACTATTTTTAATTAGGAAACATATATAAGGTATAGTGGTTTCGTATATATAGACACCCACGTGTTTTTTGTTTTTAACGACGGGAGAGTGTGAACGTGGACATTTCGTATGATAATGCAGTCTGATAAATAAAAGTGCGCAATTCTCGAGAAGCCACGCGTAGACCGGAAAAAAGTCTCATTAATTAGTTATGATCGATGAACGATGTGGTCTTTAAAATTTGGACCCGGATGAGTCGTTCATTATTCATGGGAGGACGTATAAAGAGGGAAAGTGCCGCGACGAATGCGCAAGTGGTCTCGTTGGGACTCTTTTTTCGGTGTTGAATTTCGTTTCGGGTTCCTCGTTAGATATTCGATTTCAATTGACAGAAATGGACTTCCCTTTTTTTTAATGAGGTTAGAATTTTAAATTGCCAACGCTTATCCTTACACTCGTGGAAGTGAGAGTGACATAAGATATTTAAATTTACGAGCCGATCAGCGTGTAATCGAGATTAATATATTTATTATGTCAAGATATTATTTTGTTGCTTTTTTAATATTTAATTAAGAAATTATTATTATTGTTTTTATTTAACGATTTATTAAGTTATATAGATTTTGTAGTGGTAAACTAATTTCTTTCTTATAAATAGTCGCACAATTAATTTATATTTACTGAAAAGGTAACTGTGAAATAATAGCAAATGGAATAATTATTGAATGAAGCCTTAGTTTTTAAAAAATGTGCACGACTGTTGTTCTAAATTTCAAAATTTAATAGTTAATAGAAATTTAAATTGAAACTTTGGTCATACAGTAACTGACGCTGTCAAAATAAAGAAACAATTAATTAACGTTGAATTAAACTTTGAGGGATACTATTTATTTTTGTTGACAAAATGAAAGTTTGAAATTAGGATTTGTTGACAAAATGAAAGTTTGAAATTAGGAACATACGGAATGTAAAATAAATTTACGAAAAAATCACTCTTTAATGTCCTCTACTCAGATTGAATGAAAGAAATTTTAAAATAAAAATTTTTATCAAAATTGGCAATATATACGTTAACTGTTAACGTATTTATTAAATATTACAAAATTCTTCCCTCAGTGTAGTTTCAAGTCAACGTTTTCAACAACATATAGTAATTAAATAGTACAAGTGAATCTGGGAAATCGACACTCGTTTAGAAAAACAAGACTTATTCATTAGGACTTTTTCTCATCAAGTGCAGGGAGAGGCATCGACGTACAAGAAGCGAGGAAACATTATTCCGCGCTGAGAAAAAAAGTGGCACAAAACTTTTGCGGCTTCCAGTTAATTAAGTTTCAACAGTTGATTGATGCCCGTAAGCGTCGTGTAACTCGAGGTCTGCTTATGATCATCGTGACTTATACCGAGAAGACAAAGAAACCACAGTACCGGTCGAACGCGCATTTCTTCTTTTTTTTTTTTTCATCTTCATCCGGACAAACGGACCGAGTGAACTCAATCGTGAATCTGGGTGTACGAGAGAAGTGAACCGGTTTCAGTCGCGGCAACGCCTGTGGCCGTTGTTTGCCAATTACGATTGTTTTTAAAAAATTAACATTATTTATGAATCCGGGGCATTCGCATGCTGGAATATTAACGAAGTGATGAGTGCTGGGAGCGACAGATACCGGTAAAGGGAGTCTTGAATGGATCACGTGGTCACCTACGTAGGTGTATGAATTCGTTTAATTTTCTTTATTTAGTTATTAACTTATTTCTTTATTCATTTTTTTAATTTACTGGGCTGTATAGTTCTATTCAATGAAAGAAAAATGTAATTCAATGAAAAAAGAATGTAAAACTAACTTATATAGCAAAATAAAAATACTAATTTTAATTCAATTTTTTTTCAAGCGAAAGTGTGTGTTAACTGGGTACAGTTTTAATTAGTGAAATTGTAGTTGAAAAAATAAGAACTCAATTGTTGCTTTTATAAGCAAATTATTTGATTACAGAAATTATAAGAGAAAACGTAGCATTTAAACAATAAAACGGTGGATATGTTGCTATCATGAAAAAAACATATTTTTGTTGAAATGAATATTAGTGGAACTCATTTTCATTGCATAATATAAATAAGATTACATTATCTTATCAGGAGAGTGTCTCACCTCCAGGTCACCGATTTGCACAAAACTTTGGATATCTTTTTTTAGTACCAAATTATGAAAGAAAGCATCATTACTAGCAGCAAGGTTCTTTACTAAATTATTGACAAATTTTCATAATATTTGACGTTACCTCGTATAACAAAAATTTAAATATTCCTTAATTCTAGTAATATAAGGAACCCCATATTTCATTAAACCGTAAATTCGTTTATTTATTTCAATGATAGCAGCAATTGCTTTAAGGAGTAATTTTACTGATAAAAGTCTCGGTGATTCGTTTGCCACCTTCATCATCCACAATCGATATTAACGTTAACGAAAATTTCTCATATAATTAATTTTAGTAATTTTTATAAAATATTTTACCTCGTGTCTTATTTTCATATCTACTCAATTACTCATTTTAGTTTTTATGGGTACATTAAGTAAACGTAATAGTACATTACGCTACTAGTGCGGAAAGTAGGCGATTCCCGCACGCGCGGATATTGCCGCACGAGCGCAGCGAGTGCGGCAATGCGCGTGCGCGATCGCCTTCTTTATGCACGTGTAGCGTATACTATTTTTCCTCACAAGTTCGGAAAGTTCATTCTGCTTAAGAAGAAAGCACAAACTTGTCTTGCGGAAACGGTCGCGCGGGATCGGTTACATATTATTAAAAATTCGATGATATTAGCTAATATATTACGATATTTAAGTCAAAATTAGTTCAGTATTAAAAGTTAAAGGAGTTTATAAAACTTTTTATGAATTTTTCATCGTTTATCAATT
>JAWWEN010005946.1:0-28086 GCA_035582955.1 Sycophila texana | reverse complement strand
ACTCCCCCCCCCCCTTCCCCCCGCACTCCTTCCCTTTCCTCTCTACCCCTCCACCCATCGCCCCCCTCCCCCTTGTCCACCCCTCCGGCGTTGACGATATCTCGCGCGCGCCTGCTGCCTTCCAGGCTGCGGCCTTTACAGCCGCTCCACAACAGATGTTCCACTCTTATTATTGGGTAGGTGTCAAATCGAAGCCCCCAACTTTTGAGGATTTTCGCATTCGATCGCGTGCGCGTAGGTTAAGATACCGTTTTTGTGAGTTATATGTTATTTTTTTTTTTTTTTTTTAAAGAGCTTGTAGGAGAAGTAGTCTCTAGAACAGAAATACCTACGCGATGTGGACGAGAAGGTCACGATTTTTCTTATGATCTAATGAAGTATTTAGTAGCTAATGATTGCTGACTAACTGGAAATTTTCTATAATGATAAATTTGCTTACGCTGGATGCTTAAACGATAATGAATTGTTTATTTTTCAGGTCATTAAAAGTCCCTCTAATGGAAGTCATGAGTGTACGAAAACTGAAAAACCAATGAAATGTTACAGTTTCGTTATAGAAATGCTGGGAAACTATACTAATGATGCCTGATCTCTGTGAAACCTTTAATCTGTTGACTCTAAGTATTTGGTAATTATTTGTCATTAATTAATATGATCGTTTAAAATTTCTAAGCAACATTTAATTTAATCTTTTGATCTGAAAGAATACTCGAATGCTTTTAAAATAAATTTATAAATAAATAAACAAATAAATTTTGTATTATAACTGCAAATTGTATGTATATTATAAAAATCATTTATAACATTAATCGCGTCAATATAATAATACGATTATCATCCACAAATAAATTGTAAAATGCATTAATTGATAATTGCTTTCAATTTTACTAGAATACAAATTTTTTACAGGATAAAGTTGAACCGCAATATTAAAATGAATCATTAATGAGCGAAAGGTTATGCTTCAGCGACGACTTAAATGAAAATTTGAATAATTTTATCTTCACTGTTCAAAAAACGCTTTCAACATCTGTTGTGGATAGCCTCTTAAAAGATGCGACAACACGTCACGTGTAGTGTAAAGTGACCTCCAGCGCGTGGACCGTTTCACGACCGTCAACAATGCGCGCAGACGCAGTCAATACCCATACGATATACCTATACGGTGTATTCGACACGTGAGTCTCATGCGTTCGTTGGACTAGGTAGAAGTACTTTAAATCAAATAAATATACACGATTTTCATTAATGTTACGATGTCATTGCACATAAATTGATTAAAAAGTGTTTAAATATTCCGAAAGGTTTAGATATTTATTTCTAGTTAGTACGTCGAAGGTAAATAATTTTTTTTATCTTACTGCTTATCTTTTAGGAGGCAGCATGAACTGAGAAAATCTTTTGTTGCGTACACATTTTTACTTCGGATTCTGGCAGTCACAAGTGTTTAAAAAAAATTCCGAAAGTGTTCCAAAAGTATGACGTTATTTAGTATAATTTAATTTTCTTTAAATAAAAATCCAAGCTTTTCATCTGTTCGATTAATTAGAAATTAGTTTAATCCTTTTTAATTGTTTAGTTTTTCGAAAATTACATTCCCGTGAACGTGTTTTTATTTATTTTTTTTTGTTTAAATAAAAGGAATTACACGTAAAATAGTTTGTAAATGTAAGAGATAAATTCAAATTGAGTTTTTAAATAGAATTCTTTAGAAAATCAAGCAAATAGCTATCGGAAACGTTAACATTAAATTAAAATGTTGCAGAAACTCAAAATGCGTAACTCATCGTGTACCATTTGGCTTTTAAACTGGCAACATTAATACCCGGATTCTTCTCGCTGTTTTTTTCTTTAATACGCTCGTAATCTCGTGTTACGTGTTCGTCTCCAGGGCACATTGAGATATCCACAAATACCGTTATATTTATATTTATATTTAAATCTGAATAGTCGCCGTAACAGAGATATAAAAAAGTAAATAACAAAGCTTCCGACATGTACACTTTTTCGCTAAAAGTAAAACCGCGCACATTCCGTTTCATTGTTTCAAATCTAAAAAAAAACGATTACGCTCACCTTATACATTTTAAAAGTCAAATGTTAAAAAAAAATGAATAAATAAATAAAATAAAACGTCAAATCCTTTAACGTATAACAATTAGACTAATGTGATGAAAATGTAGAAAAGGTCGAGCGCTCCCGTCGTAGCATCAGCTGATGACGCTTTAAAATTCAAATGGCGAAACGCGAAACAAAAGAACTTTAACGAAATTTTAAGCGATGAACATTTCCCACACATCAGTCGTACAGAGTCAGCATCGGCCGGCTGGCTAATGAAAATATTTTGAAGCCGGTATTTACCAATAGTGCATGCACACGATCACCGGCAGGAATGCGCTTCATTTAGGGCCGAGCCCGCAGTGGTCAGGGAGCGCGGTCGTATATAGATTCATTCCGGGATTTTATTGATCTGCAATCGAGGAACTGATCGCCTCTAGTGAGCCGGAAAACAAAACAAAAAAATCAACCGCGCAAATCGGCTTTGTCCGATATAATTGCCGAGTTGATAATCTACGATAATTATTAATGGGACAGTCGGCGAATTAAGCGTTTTGAGTGTTGCAACCATTTGATTTCGCGAAATTTCGAGGATCAACGTTATTCCGTTAATAGATATTTCCAAGTGACTGTGGATATGTTTAAAACGCCGCGGTGGTTAATATACCTTCGTCTATTGAATGATTTATTTGTTCATTATACTTTCTATTTGATTTCAGGAATTTTTCGAAGCGCGACTCTTGGATTTATCTAAATCCGACGAAATTTCGCCCCTTAATGTATTTTAAATATGCCGTTAATTAGTCAACAATTTTAACGATACGCTGCTCATCATTTTAAAGTTATTGTCACCAGAGAACAATGAGCATTGCTGATAAGCCTCAGACGTGACGAACTCCAGAAAAATTTCATTTCGTTTCGATGGAAATAGATCAATTATTTATATACGAATCGAGAACACAAATATATCTACGAATACATTTTTTAATTGACGACCTACTTCCAAGCCCTTACGGCGCTTACTTAATTACGACTTTAAAAAAAAAAAAAGAAAAGAAAAAAGTGTCACCCATAATGGGCCGCTGATAAGTTTCTCCGCGTTATCTCTGAAACTCGGGAGAAACAATGATTCGTCGAAGACGAAATAAAAAAAACCTTGCACGCTCTCAAGATAAAAATTTGTATCTATTCCGAACTCCCCGCTATCTAAAGCGAACCGCATGGCAAAGTCCAGCAAGTGCCGCCGCCGACGACGACGATTTAAAAAAAGAAAGAAAAAAAAAATCCTCCTACACGCACGCAACGACGCCCTTACACCGGCCTCGTTTCCAGAGCGGCGCGCGTGTCGAGCTCGCGTCTCAATTTTCCCCGCAAAATTAGAAACATATTGCGAGCTCGCGATTCTAAATTCGCAACAAGTGCAAAGTGGTCGGACTCGAACGGAGCGATCGGGCCGCGCGCGCGCGCGCCGTGACGGCCGAGATGACGGTCCCCCGACGCGCGGTCACTCGAGCGGGCGCAGCATCGGCCCCGCTGAATCGAGACTTCTCGCTCTCGGCGCCGCGAGGCAGCTGCTCCTAATCGCCCGATAACGGAAGGCACGAGGGCGCCTCCCTCCTTCTCTCGCTCCTATTTTTCCTCGCCGCCGCGGTGGCTCTATGTCACGCCGGCCGCACGAGCGAGACGCCCTCTGCGCGCACCCGGACGTAGAGTGAGACGGACCGATGCGCTCGTATATAATGTACGCGCACCGAGGGATCTTTTGCGTCGCCTTGGCCGGCCCGACGTTGCGAAAAAATCCGTCGGTGTCCGTCTCTCGCGCTCGGAATCGCAAATTTGAGCGGGCGCAAGCCGCGCTGGCCGAAAAATTGAGCGCGCGGAGCCGGACGTTTTGGGGCCGGTTAGTACGTTGGCCGCGCGTAGGGAGTGTACTGTGACGGTCAGCCCCGGGTAAGGTGACGGGTCCCCCCCGCGATCGGGCGCCATTTGTTACGCGAGGCCGCGGCAACGGCTCTCCGCGGCGATGCTCCTGGCGGAGGCACCGAGTGTGCCCGTGGACTCCCCCGCGGCGCGATAGACGGTGCTCGCGCGTCGCGGCTGCTATCGGCGCGACCGGGTGATCGCGAGTTCGGCGCTGCGGGCGCGGGCCCGCGGCGTCTCGGCGGTACTCACCTCGCGGAAGCCTTTTGCCATTACAGCGCCGCCCGTCCCTTAACGTCCACTGGCCATGGCGAGCCGTCGCGCCGCGCGATGCCTACGGCCTTATTTTTAAAATACTTTTGACCTTCGCGCATCTGCCGCGCGGCGCCTAGAGCGCCGACTACTTCGCCTCCGCTCGCAGGGCCGACTTTGGCGGCAGATTTGAATTTAGATTCTTTTTTTATTTATTTATTTTTTTTTATTTTTAGTTTACGGCTGGCGGATGGTTTTAGTGGAGCCGAGCGTCGTTGTTGTTTTCTAGTTTATCGAATGGTTTTGACTGGTTTAGTGAACAAAGTGGTCAGTGAAAATAGTGTTGACTGATTAGAGAGTGATTAGTGTTGTTATGTAAATAAATTACGATAAAATATTTTAGTTTAGTGCTTTAGTGTAGTGACTATAGCAGTTTATTATCGTAGTTATATTTATTATTTTTCTTTTTTAGATCTATATTACTAAAGGACGTCGGCAGATTAATAAAAATTTTTTTTTATAGCTTCTCTTATAATTTAATATTTTAAAATGGAGCGATTTATGTATTTATTTAGTTGTTAATCATACAGTTAATAGCCCGTTAAAATAAAAGTATAATATTGAAATAACAACATTGATTGATGATAGCAGATAAATTTAAGGAGTTACTGTGATTTATATAAAAATTTATATAACATGTTTGTTATTATATTTTAAAGTTATTAAAAATTATTTTGTAATATAAAACTTTATTTTATGTATTACCAAAGAAGTTTATGATGAATGAAAATACTGAATGTTATCTTTTATGACTTTAAAACACAGTTCGCAAGTAAAACACTGAAAGAATATAAAAGTACTGCTGCCATCTGAATTTCATTAAAGTTGCTTTAGTTCTAAAGAAATTATATGATGATCCTACACTTTTTAATAATTTTCTTACTTAATAATTATAAGTTTGACGAAAAAATTCTTTATGTTATTTACAAAAGCATTACGTACTTTACTATATTGTATAACCAAAGCACACAACAAAATAAATAAATCACATCAAAAGTAAATAAATTGTACAAAAAAAGCTTATTTACTTCTGTCATTAAATTGCCATGTAGTTTATTAATGTGCCCTACACTTCCAACTAATTAATAAAATTTTTATTTAAATTCTGCTACTACTGAATGACAGCTTTAATTCATTTCATGTATTTCCGTGAACTACCAAACTGTTCTCTCGCATTTTAATCACCCTCGCGCAAAATCCTTCGCCACTTTGCATTATTAAATAGTTAGTATTATACGCGTCGAATTTCATTTATATATCGAATGCTATTTCGCCGAAAAGTTTTTAATTCGCCAGCGAGGAAATGAAAATTGACAACGCGAAAACCTCGACAACCGCGCCGCACTCCTCAAGTAAAAATAGAAAGCGCCGAAAAGACCCCAGGCGTTCTGACGGCGCTTATCTCCGCGTGTGTCGTCCACTTAACGCGGCCGTACGACGATACATCGCATTCATTCTTATCGCGTAACGAGGATCAATTCGTAACGTAATTGCCAGTCGACCTCGAGTAACCTACCCCCGCGTCGTCGGACGCCGCCGCCGCCACCCCCGGATATCCCCCTACGTCGTCACTTGAGTACCTTGCGGTAGGAAAACATTTCTAGATTCACATAATTACCATTGGCAAACAGTGGAACGGAACAACATATTTTTTTTGCAAATTAATCTGCAGTACTCGTAATTTAATAAAATAAACTTTTTTTTTGTATACACACTTTGAAATGTATTATTATTATGTACATTTCTACAGGCTGATTTGTCAATAGCTACTGTGTAAATTTTTTAAATTGTTATAAATTTTTTAAAAACAGATGCAAGTGTGCTGCAAAAAGTATTGAGATAGTTAATACGAATTCGAAAAAGTTCTATACAACTCCTATGTCACTGATAATTATAATTATAATCACTTAAAATAACGCAATGAACATACAAATTTAAAAAAGTATCGTTCAAAAATCGTAGTTATATACACTGAGAGAAAAATTTGGTAATATTAAGTAAATATTTACTTAAATAGTACTTGCTAAATATTTCTTTAAATCAAGTAATTATTTTTTTTTTGAAACTATACGAAATTCATTTAGAAACTTATAAATTAATTTCGTTTTAAAGAAATATTTTAGTTGATTTAAAGAAACATTTAACAAGTACTATTGAAATAAATATTTATTTAAAATTACCAAATTTTTTTTTCAGTGTATTAGAAAAACACTATGATGAGTATCTACAATTAACTATGCCAGTGAAATTAGCGAACCCTTGTATTGATTCATTGCAGGCTCAGCGTGAATGATCTATTCTTAGATTTAAAACAGTCCCAGTCGAAGTACACTCGCGTGTAAAATCAATGCGCCACGTGTTGGATCCTTCGGGAATAAATCACTGAGTCGCGATAATGGTCGGCGCTCGGAGGCAAGTGAAATGCAATTACGCGCATGAAAAATTATAAGTGATTGCGAAAATTTTCACTGACTCGAGCTCCTCCGGCCGGTGCGATGTAAGCTTATCGCTCGAATAGTTTGTAACCGATGTTCAATTATAAGCAGCTGTGTATAAATAATTCAATATTCGCGTTGAAATATTATCAGTTTTGCTAATATTTTTTTTTTATATATATACAGCCTAATGACTAATTTTAGCTTTTCGATAAGGTCTTATCGATCCGTTTGTGCGCTCGAAGCTTTTTCTTTTTTGATTTTTGCATTTTAATTTTTTTTCCTCCGCTTTTTTCAATATTTTAGTTATTCTATATTTAGCGATGTGATTTCCTTTCACTTCCCGTTTATTTTATGTTTATTATCGGTGCTTCAATAGAAATTATTATATTAATCCATGTCGTACTAATTACGAAAAGTGACCAACATTTTTTACCAGTTCTGCTAGTTAAATATTAGTTTCCGAGTAACTCAAAGATTGATAAGAAAAAATTAGGTATAGTACTTCTGAGTAACTTTATACAATCAAAACTTAATTGTGTCAGCGAATTTGTTTATCGTGAAAATACTAATGTTTATTTACCGTCGGATACTTTAAACAGTGCACGCATTTTTTCATTTTTCGTTCGAGTTATCATGTAAATTTTCATGTGGGACTGTTTTATCAGAATTAGATTTTAAAATGTTGCACTCTAGTCGCGTAATAGACCTAACTCGAAAACTTGACATGCACTTAAAACTTTTTCCATCAACCTAACATAATTTCCTTTTCTCCTCTGCCCTTTCCGTGCATATTCATCAGTTACACTCAACCTTCGGTTAATCCGACTAAAAATATTAAATTTCTTTGTACTAACTCTGTGTGCAAAATTCGATTTTTCGTGCGCGCTTTACGTGCGAAAAATACCGCAATTCTCGCTCGCGCATGATCAAAAGTGTGCAAAAGTGCGCAATGACATATTCTGCTCGGGGATAAAAATCAAAATAGCTTTTTATGTAAAATACTTTTTTCTGTGTGCAGCATGAATGATTAAATGTTAATCGACTAATTTTATTAATTATCTTTGATACTAAATTACTTTTTAAGTGTACTTTTTTTATTTCTCAACAAAAAACTCTTATTCACTAATTTCTGTTATTTTTCTTTTAAGAAAAATAGAATTTTTAATTAACTATTTATTTACCGTATTAATTAATTAACTTATTTGTCGTTAGACCGTCCAAAAGTCCATTAAAAACTCTATTATTTCTATTCATTATTAAATAAAAAAAACTGTTACTATTTTTTTTAAATTATTCTGAGGAGAGATGCTTTGTTATACTGTCGCAGATCTTTTCGATATTTTTGAAATGGTAAATATAATTAAAATTAATTAAGAATTAATTAAATTATATTGGTATCAATATCAGATACTACCACAAGACCGGAATAGGACTTTTGTAAGATTGTCACTTATTAATATCGGCTATAATTAATTTCATCGGAATCAATTGGAAATAATTGTGTTGTTCGTCTACTGCTTTGAGAATCCTTATTGAATCCGTCCTACTTTGAAATTAATATGCCGTTTTGATAGCCTATATCATACAGGGATGCCAATGGATTCCATGGACTGATTTCATTATCTCCTCTACTTACACAATGCTTGAAAAAAAATTATGTATGGAATCAGGTACGGTCTCAGGTTACAATTCTGGTTAATACGGAAATGAATAATTTTGCTCAATTCTTGGAATGTCTTGTTTGTGACAGGATAAATTTTATCACTAACCCTAGACATTTGCTAAGTTAATTATAAAAAATCCTTTTCAAATTAATAATAATTAACAATATTTCTAAAAATATTAGTTGTAGATCTCTGATCGAAATTAAGTTTGCCGTTGATGAAAAGATTTTTCTCAAATACAAATTCAATCTAATATTAATTTACTAGAGATACTCTTTTAATAAATTTTCAGAAAATATTAATACGGTTTGAATTTTTGCGTTATTTAACCGGAAATGAATCCATCCATAAAGCAATCGATCTACTCGGATCTACTTCTTTAAATGCTTGATAGTATCCGCCTATCGCTTTTTTTAATAAATGTTTTAGTCCACGAATCAGCTATTTTCCTTTTTTTCCTTTCCCTTATATAAATTAAGCGACCAAGATTTCGATCGTTTCTTCGAACATCTCGAAGCGATTTTGATTTTCGAGAAAAAAAAAAGATTGTCATCGTAATCTAAAAATATCCTACAAGGCGCGCGTAGTGCGCTCAATCGAACTATATAATATAAAATTAAATAAAACAAAAAAAATATATCGAAAAAAATCATTTCATCTGCGAATCAAAAGAATACATTTTCTATTAAATCTATCAAGAACATTAATTACTTCTGCTTCTATACAGAATTCAAAAGAAAGTTTCCAATAAACAAATCGGCTAAAAAATCGCAAAGTTCGCATCTCGCCGCGTCGTTAAAGTCCCCCCTGTAGCCGTAAAAACCTTAGAAAAACACGGCGAGGAGGGAAGCTATCGGCGAGAGGCTAAAAACAACTTTGGACGTCGGAGGAAGCGCGCCAACGTCAATTACATCGACCCAACGCCCTATCGCTCGCGAAATCCCGTCCCGTCGCCGGGCGGGCCACGGGCGACTATATGCGCCTTAAATTTTCGATGCCCCCGCATATCGCGCACGGCGGCGCTTATATACCGTCTGTTTTCGCTCGCGCACCGGCCGGTCGGAATAAATAAACACGTCCGTCCCATTTACGGGGCGAGTGCGCGCGCGGACTCCTCCGCCGGCGCCGGTGTGTATGGCCACTGGCGCACGCGGCATTCAGGGATCGACCGCGTTTTCCCAACTTTCCGAGGGGGGTTTCCCTCCCGCGCTCCGCGCCACGACCTAACCCAACCTAAGTGAGTTTCGCACGCGTCCGGACGCACCCTTTCGCGAGGCGCCCGCGACTCCGCGCTGTAACTACGTTCTGCGCTTGTTTACGGCTGATGAGTGCCATTTTATTTAATGCTGGATTTTTTTGCAATTTCGTGTTTACCGAAGTCGAGTTGTTACGTGCATTTCTACTTATTTGTATCGTTGTAAAAATACTTTTTTAAGTAGTTGCTTTGTCGAGCGAGAAATTGTTTTTTCTTTTTTCATTTTAAGTTTCCGCTATGCATGTGATAATTTTATTCGTAGTTTAATTTGCCGGAGGTGCGCGATTTTAATGAAACATTCAAATGTATATTTGGACGGAGTATTTGGCTGTGCTATAACTTTTAATCTATTGTTCTGGTATTTTATTTATTTATTTATTTATTTTTTTTTCATTTTTGTTTCAGTTATCAGTTCAGTTTTTAAACACTTCATTCTAATGCCTAAGTAAAAGTTAATATGTAACTAATTATTTTTACCTTGTTGAAGGAAATGTTCTAGTTAAAATTATTATACTGCCTGAGAAAGTAAGGGAAAAAGTTACCCTAATTAATCAACCAACATTATAAATTTTCGTATATAACACGTGGTAAATTTTGCTATAAAGTATAATAATTTTTTTTTCTTTTAGAATTTCATCTGTGACTATTTCCAGATATTACAGCAATTACCACAAGACCATTTCTCCAAGTGTAAATTGAAATTTACAATACTGTTAAATGATAAATTTTACCATATTAAAGTACGGTAATTTTTTTCGATTCAATGTGACGGTATAGTAATTTTTACTAGTAACATTTCTCTCGGTGCGTGCAGATAAATTGAATCAAAAGACGTGAAAATGTCTCAAAAATTATTTAATTCGAGCAGAATTTCACATCCTTTCGTTTCTTTCGTTCGATTGCAAATCTATTTTGAGAAACCTCAGCATTCTCTATCTTCTGGTTCGCGCATATGCCCGCGCTGGAGCTGGTCGAATATTCAAAAGGAAAGGAATTTGCTAAGAAATGACGGGAGTCGCGAAGGGTCTGAAGAGTCACGATTTATTCAGTACCGTTCGACGTTCTCCCTCCTCGCTTCCTTTTTTTTTTACTTTTTTCTTCTTCCCGCGATCCACGGGGCCTCTCACCGCCTCTCGCCTACACTACTCTCGATTGGTTGTTTTGAATGCCGCATAATCCTACTCCGGAAATGAAAAAATCGCTTTGCTATTCTGAAGGTCGTAGGAATTCGCCGAAGCGGCGAAACTCGTTCTACCGCATTCATCCGGGAGGTAGGCCGCGCATAGCGTCGAGCATGAAGTGCGCGCCTCGCGGATCGCCCGAGCGTCCTTACAGTGTCCGTGTCTCCTTTGAGTCCGCGAAATTTTTTTGCCGTGCCCTCGCGCCTTTCCTGTACGCATGGATTTCGTTAACCATTATAACCAAGACCGGGGTTCCTTAATTTCGAGCAATTATTTGGTTCGTTCATATTTTTTTTTTTAAATTTTTTAATTGGGCTTTATCTTTGCAGTGAACATATTTTAAGATTGTTACAAGCCGATATTGTTGTTATTAGTTCATTTTGTGAATAATGCTAATGCTCGAGTGAATACTGATAATGTTCGAGGAATAGCAATTAATCTGGATTAATTCATGAATTATTAGAGCATTGCCGTCGGTTTATTAAGTATTCACCAATTGAACTTACTTTATTGGCTTCTATTTAGTATCACTTAGTTTATTTAATATTTAGATAATTTTTTATTAACGGATAGTAAAACGCTTTAAATGTTATTTAATTTCAGTTTTTATTACACCTAAATGAATAGACTATTGTGAAAATAAAATATGTAAATAAACAAGATTTTTTAACATTTCGTTAAAAATGTTATCACTTATTTTTTTTTATGTTAAGAAGTAAGAAGTTCACCCGCATTTTCCGGTGCGACTGCTATCTCAGCTTCACTTTGAAAGTTTAAAGCGGTTCTTTTATAAAAGTCCTTTTTATTATGAATTATGAAATTTACTCTTATTATCTTCATATACAACTGCGCTACTTTAAAATCGTTCAATTTAAAAAGCATTAAATTATAATTCCGTTTTTTTCGTTTATTTAATTAAAAATCTAACAAGGAATTGAACCACGCCCAGCCGCTAATCTAAATCCGCACGTAATTTCTCGAAAATCTATCGATACAGATATGAAAGCAGCTGGAAAATACTAGCGAGGTAATGCAAAATGTGTCGAGCGAGGTTAAAAATTCCGGAACGGTATTCTTTTATTCTTTTTTTTTTTCTAAACAAAAGGGCACGCGCGCATTCCGCAATGCCAACGCGCGACGTGAAAGAGTTTCGAAATATGGTTTCATTTCGCCTCCCATCGCTCGGTTGAGCGATTTTAGCACGAGATAGACGCGCGCACCGTCGGGTGCCGCGGACGCGAGCATTTCCGAAATTTCACAAATGCGACACGAATTTTTGGAGCGTTTTTTTTTCTCCCGTATTATTTATTCGTGCGGCGATGTAATCGGAGAGCTATCCGGAGAGATTCTTTTTTTTTTTTTTTTTTTTTTTAAACAATGGAAGAATGACACTGTAGTCGGAACAATTTCACATGAAAATAAAAGATAAATGGCGGACGTTTACGTTTCGATTGCTGATAAAATAAATTTTATTAACTTATTTGTCGAAATGAAAGTGACTGAAGAATAATTTAGTGGATAAAGTAGCTTGGACTTTTTTGATTGTTTAAAAAATTTTAGTTCGATCAGCTAAGAATGAGAATCAGGCGCGACGCTACCATCAACCGCCTCGATTAGCTGAATTGGCAAAGAAATCGTTACTTGAGCTGAAACAGTACACTAATTGCTGCGAGCTGCAAAATAACCGTAATGCTGACGAATTTGTTCTTTTAAAACGCGCTCGAAAGGTTTCTCAATGAAAATTTATCTTCTTCAATTTCTTTTCAATCAAATATATGTAAAATGATTATACTCGATTCAATTTCATATATAAAATATGCATTCATTTTTAAACGATATAGATTTATTGGCGATCGAACGAAATTTTCTTCCTACTTTTAATTGAAAAATTAATAAAATAAATAAGTTATTTTTATAAGCGAGTGAAAGAAATTCTATTTAAATACTCAATGAGAAGACCGATGATATTAATGTCGTTAAAACAGATTTTTTCATATTTTTCTTGTAATCTAAAAATTGTCTACTCTATCGATATTAATTTTTCATTAAAGTCATCAAGTTGAATAAGATAATATACAATAAACAAATTAAAAAAAATACTATTTCAATCGAGAAATCAGATTTTAATCTCATTATAAAAAATATCATTCACTATACAAAGCTAAATATTAAGTTAACAAAAAAAAAAAGACCGTTCAATCCTTCAATTACTCAAGCTTTTGAAAATTCGGCTAATTCGACATAAGAGTGCGCGGAAGCGTTTATCAACCATACCATATTCCTCTAAACACGCGGTGTGCAAGTGGCGAATTCATTCCCAGCGGAAAAAGCACGCGGATGGTGGTGGGGACCGCAGGCGTCACCGAAAGCTGCCTCCTCTGCGCGCGCTTGCGATCGATGTAATATGCAGCCGTTAAATATCCGCGAACTCCCCCGACATTCAAGCTCTTCCCTCCGACACGCGTCCCATTCGGAAGATTGCCGCGTGACGTCACTTCTGGCGGAGCCTCGGGTAGCTACTCTTCGAGCGGATCACGCGAGCTTTTTTCGACCTGGGCTCCCGACCGCCGCGATTTAATCTTGATCTTTCGGAGCGATGCGTGATGATCATCCCTTATTCATCGTCGTCGTAGATTAGGTGGGCGTTTTAGAGTTCGACGGCACAGAATCGTAGATTATTTCCCTTTTTTTTTTTTTACATCGTTTTTTAGTCGAAGCTAAATTACACATTGTTCGCATTTGCAATAAGTGCTTTGATAATTAGTCGCGGAATATAGTTAAAATTAATGCAACATTTTATACCGTGATTAAATTTTCAATTTGACGTAAGTAAAAGGAGAATAAAAGAGTGAAATGCTTATTTAAAGCAAACTTTAAAAATTTTTTACGAGCTCTTTTTTTAAAGTAAAATTTTCGCTTCGTTTCTCATTATCATTTAATTGCTCGATGAACTGCGAAACTGCGCGGTAGTCCCTTTAATTATGCTTCATATTTTCCCTTTGGAGGTCAGTCCTCGCCGAGCGAGGAATGATCGATACGGTCCGGGAATAAAAGTTTCATCTCGCGCCCCGATTGACGCGTTGTAGTTCAAAATTAAATACGCCGGTCCAGCTCATTTGGTCGCGAAGCGGCTATGAAAATTGTCTGCATTTTCGAACGTTTAATCACCGTTTCAAAATTTATACAGGCTTCACTTGTCCCGCCGAGAGAAGCAATTAAATTAAATACCCTTTTAACGCGAGGGGAGAAGGGGTTTGGCTTTACGTTTCGTTACAGAAAGAAAAAGGTCGGCCGGGAGGCGACTCGGATGAAAATAAACGTGAAACGAGTAGTGATTTTTCTCGCAGCAATTTTGCATGTTAGAGCTTGGAGGAAAAGGGCAAGCACTGCGTCGCTCAGATTCTGATGTCTGTCGACCTTTATTGTAACGCTACACATTTTTCCATTTTTTTCTTTTCTAGTGGGTCGTAAAGAGTAGCGAGAGTCACTTGATTCTTTTACGTTTCGAGAAAAATTGAGAGATGAAATGAGACGCTGTTGGATGTCGTCCAGTTTTCTACTATGGATCGAACGATTTTTTTTTTTTTATATTCTTCGCCCATAATTCTTCAAATGATCATTAAGTGGGTAAAAAATGTCCAAAAAATCGTTCTCGCATCTACGAGAGAAAAATAAACTTCACGATTTCCAGTAGAAAAGCCGTTGTAATGTTAATATATCATTTTTAATTATTTCGTGCTATTTACTAAGATTCAGAAAGTTACTTAATAATTTTTATTAAGTAACTTAATATTCTTACAAAGCTAACTAACAAGTTGTAGTCTATTTTTTCCGGTTACAAAATGAACTGAAATTTTTTCTTTTACAAAATTATTTGATATGAATTTGAAAAAATATTTTTACAAACATACAAATGATTATTTAGATTATTTAAAATCAAATATAATAGGACTTTTTTTTTATTTTTGCGTATAAGGTATTTTTTAAGAGAGGACTAGCTATATACCCGTGTTTTCTCTGGACTTATGCTATATTAATTATAGCTGATTTTTTTTCTGAGTGCGCCGTTGTCATACGCCGACCGCAGTTACTTCTATTACTATCCCACTTATAATGTAGGAGTAAATTCACGTCGATTCAGAGAGAGTTTCAGAAAATTAAGTAATGCTTCAAAGGGAATGTTAATTGTTTAAGTGCAAACAACTGATTTAATTTGCGTTTCATTTATATTTGCGTGTACTTTCAGCGCAAATGTGAAAGAGAAGTGACCATTCTCTTTTTTTTTCGTTAATTTTTTTATATAAATTTAAAAAAGGAATAAACAAAGACGTATTGAATTTTACGGAAAAAGCGAGATCTCACGTTCGCAGTCTCAAATTCTTCATGAAAATAAGTTTTTGCTACCGCAGAAGCTATATTCTCGCATCAATTTTAAAAACTTCTATCTAATGTAAACTTCTTTTCGGTGGTAAAATAAAAAAAAAATCACTAAGTACGTGGAGTGAATGGAAGACTTTTGTTTTCTAAAGTCCCGTACGCTTTTAATCAATATTGACTGTAACTACTTTTTCCCGTCTGATTATGTGTGATGATATTTCGTCGCTTTTACTTTTTACGTGGATAATTTTTTTTTTTAATATTTTTAACGCGGAAAGGAAAGCGTTCTGTTCAAATAATTAATATATAATTTTATACGCCTCTCTGAATGTTCGTTATTGCATAGAGAATAATTACAATGTAATACCGAGGTATTGATTTCCGTTAAAAATACATGCAGCTCTCCTTCGACAGCATAATCTTTTTTTAAACTGACATTAAAAAAAATTACAGTATACATTGTGAGTATGGCTATATGAAGATTAATTTAAAAAACAAACTCTAAAGCACGGAGTCAGACTTTTTGCGCAAAAAGAGATTATTATGATTAATCCCTCTTACAGATGAAAAGCTGAGAATATAGCAGATGGTAATCTTTCGTCGAGACCGTGGCTCTCAACTCGAGTCGTTATATACTTACAAAAAAAAATGTGGAAATCAGAAAATTTTGGATTAACTACTGCTCGCGTCAGCCTAGAAAATTCGTAATTTCCGGGACCGTAATATCCATTTTTTGAGGTCAAATTAGATCGTACTTTTTATAAATTACTAAGCCTGCATTAAATTTCTAATTAAAGAAATTAATGTGGCAGTTTATTAACGATTTAATTACATTTATATTTTACATTTGAAGTATTCAAATTAGTAAATCTATTATGCGATCCTGATCCTTTTTTTTAAATATTTTACGACATAAATAAAAAATAAAAATTTAATTATATTATAATGAATAATAAATTATGATTTTCCAATATTGCGAGATAAATGATAGCATAAAAAATTAGAATTAGATTATATTGTTTTTTAATTCTCATTTCAATAAATATATTTATTTTAATTGTCACTTTATTTTCGAAAATTAATCAATTTAGCAGACTATCCCACATTTTCTTTTTTAATTTCAAAATTAATTATATTCAGTACAACTAAACAACGCGCTGCGACTAACTTAAAAAGTATAATCTGAAACAAAAACAACCCCTTAACTGTTTTTCTCGCGCCAAATGAATACTTAACTTAAAAATCGATATCCCCGCGTACAAATTCGAAAATTTTGTAATTCTAGCATTTAATTGCGAATCGAGGAGAGAAAAAAGCGGCGACGATCGAGTTTAGGCGAGATTCAGACCGGTAGATCTGTCGCCAAAGTGCGTTTAACCGTTGACCGACGATAATTCATTGAAATCGCGGGCTTCCGGAAATTAATTTTAGCCCCCACCCTCGCCCAAGTCATCGAAGGATAATCGC
The DNA here is from genome assembly GCA_035582955.1 of Sycophila texana. Lineage (NCBI taxonomy): Eukaryota > Metazoa > Arthropoda > Insecta > Hymenoptera > Eurytomidae > Sycophila > Sycophila texana. Next base: position 11,414 of record JAWWEN010005946.1, on the reverse strand, counting down.
GTTAAATCGCCGCAAAATTAATGGGCAGGGACGCGCGCGGCCGGTGCTATGTATGCTCTGCCGCATCGTCGGGCCATTTCGAAATACTTTTCTTTTCTCCGCGCGCTTGTTAAGCGAAATAACACGGCCCGAGAAAAATTGCCTTGTGTGCGTGAAGCATTTTCACTCTCCTTGTTTTTCTTTATTATTATGGTTTCCGGATAAAACATCGAACGCAATGTTTGTGGCTTGAACGGGCGCCGAATTATGATTTTCGGCCAGGCTATTGTGATTAATTCTGACGAGTAACGCGGGTGTAATTAAGATGTCTCGATCCGCGTCGGGGATAATAGATTTTTAATATTAAGCTATGGGCTCGTTAAAATTCTTTGTGAACGATTATAGGTATAATGCTTTGAGAATATCGCTTTTGGACATTTAATAGTGCACTGCGTAGTTTATATTGTTTTAATTAAGGACTGTAGATTGCGATGTGAGACTGATTACGTATGAAAATAGTAATGTTCTTTCTTTTTAAAGACAAATTTTTTGAACAATTTTTCATCTAACTCAAAAATACGGTTCTAGCTTTCATTAAAAAATTGAAAAACCGGATTATTATATATTTCATTTCAAAAACATTAAAAAAATTTTTTGCTCATTTACTTATTTACTAAACCTTGAACGTGATGTAAATTTTGTTCGATTATTCTGGCATTTTTTTAATTAAACAATTCTTTTTTCAAAATCTGGACAAGTATACTTGCCACGCCTCCTTATATTAACCCACCATCTTCCTTCGAATGAGTATTTCAATCAACAACATGAGTTGTTGGTGGAAAATTCATGGCCCGTAGTTCGTCTGAAAAGGATCCCGCTAAAAACACATGGACTATCAGGTACAGTCGAATATACAGAAAATGTAGTATGTTGTACTTCGTGACATTCTAACCCATTTGGCCGTACCTGGTTTTCCATTTGTTTTGCGCGGGGTCCTTTGTTCTTTAGATGGCTTTAAAATTTTCAGGATATTTTCTTAACGCAATTTTCTACCTTCACATTGGAGCAAATGTGACAGAACTCTACCGTCATTATTTTAAAAGATAAAAAAGAAGAAAATTAATGTATTTGTTAAAAAGATGTATATAATTTATTGCTCTGTATTTAAATAGTTGCGACAATTCAAGCTCCGCTATTGAGGATCGTTGTAAAAAAAAAACATCATAATTGAACCCAGCCAAAGTACAGATTTTGAGAAAAGCTGCGAGTCATGAATTTTCGAAGAAAAGAGATGGGTTTCGAATAAATTATTAAAGCTTTAAAATTATCTATTTAGTCTGAAACTGCTTTATAATACACCACAATAATAAATTTTATTAAAAAAAAATGATTGTAAAATTCTAAAAAGGTTTATAGTAATTTTAAAATTATTTAAATTTTATAATTATTTTCTATAAAAATTAGTGTTTCCATAATTATTTATAGTTTAGCGCAATCTCGGCTCTTTAATTCGTTTGCTTCTTGTGAAGAATCGTGAAACTGTTAACTGTGAATTGATTCGCCAAAAAGCATTGTAAAAAAGCGCATTAATTTGAGCTTATAAAATGGTTTTAAATACTTTGACGATAATTAGTGAGCTTTTTTGTCCCATGTCTGCCTTGAAAAAAGCGAACTGTAATATGCACGAGGTGTTGGAAAACCGCATTAACTTTTTGCTCATATTTTAGTCAACAGAATAAAAAAAAGAGCGCGAGAAAATCTGAAAGTCCTACCCGACACCTATATATATATATATATATATATATATACAAACGTAATAACACAAACTAAAATTGTACCTTTACGTAGCTCTTACTGAATGCAAGAAGCTTACATTTTAACGGTCCTGCAGCAACCCACATCAGCCCTTCGGACTGGAAGGAAAGTTGAGAAATACTCGATCAAAGTTTACGGAATAGCACGGTAAGTAGATCTACGCCGAGTTCGGTAAGACGCGTCTCGCTGTACCCGGAACGTATCTACTTCCGATTCGCGCGGCAGTCATAATACTCGCTCCTCCACTCTCCCTTCCCTCTCGAACTGAATTTTACAATAAAAATCGTACGCCTTTGTTTGTAATTCTGTTACCGACACTCTGTATACACCCTTTACACGCTCAAATTGATTTAATTTCCCTTCTTTTATTTTTTTATTTCAACCGAGCCGAATTTACTCATCAAGCGAAACGAAACGGCAGCCCGGAATTAATTCGGAATAATGAGAATTATCGTTGGGTGAAAATTTGCAAAATAAAAAAAAGGCAGATATGAACAAAAAAAAAAAATGATTTAATATACAATAATACGGATTCCTCGGATAATATCTCAGCGTAATCCGGCGTTTCGCGCGCCGTAAATTCCGGGAGCGCGGATCGTTCGAAAGTCAAAAAAAGTGCGACGCAATTTTTCATTTCCCGGGCCGAGCGAGCGCCGTCGGCGGCCGATCGATTTTAACCGGCCCCCGCCAGCCTGAATCCCAAATTCAATCTGCCGAGTTACTTCTGATCTAAGCGAGATACGGGCGCTTATCGAGTGCGCGCGGGAATCGCTTAATTGAACGGTCGCAGCTTTTCGTTCCTCGGGCCGCGCGCTCGGAGGGCCGATACGACCGCGCTGCGTAAATTAGCTTTTTAATGGGTTATTTTCTTTTTTTTATTTACGTATTGATGGATCGCATTGTAAGCGTTTTTTTTTTTTTTTTTTTTTTGTTATCGGGTTTCAGGCGATTGTGTTAAGGTTTTTTCTTTACAGCGGTAGTCTTTCAAAGGGTAGTTTATTATTTCCCGTTTGTTTCTCTTCTGTAAATGTGAATAAGTTAAATTTATTAATTTCGGGTTGTAATTGAACGTTTACACTTATTTTTTTATTAGTTTTTAAAATTAAATAATATAAATTCATGACAATTAATTGATTTATTTCTGGTTTTTTTTTAACTTTCTTTTATCGTTATTTATTTACTTACTTATTAAGTGTCGAAAAGGATTACAATATGTATCTATTAGAGATAAATAGACTGCCCGAACATAAAAGGATACCTGCAGATTAACAGTAGAAATTGTAAAAGTTACTTTACTTACAATAAAAATTACATTAGTTGCGGTAAGTTTTATTGTAAAGTTTAAAGTAGTCTGGAGACTTCTTTCGTTTTACCAGTACTACATTTTTCAATAAAATTGCTTTCTTTTGTTAGTTTTAACTAAATTACTGGACTCATATTCAAAATTACATTATTACTAGTAAGTTTTACTGTAAATTTCGTAACTTTACAGTAAGTTCAGTAACTTCGTTTGTCTGGCTAGTATACGATTCTCTATGTACCCTTAAATACTACATAAATTTTCCAATAAAATTTCACTCCCTAGCTACACTTATCGAATTACTAGGCTTACATTAAAAATTCCATTACACGTGGAGAGTTAACTAGCAATGTAAATTTTGTAACTTCTCTTTTCCAGCATTATACACAATACCAGTATATCTGGCATCGTATTTTCATTATTCATATTCCGTAACTTCGTTAATTACAAACATTATTCAAATTTTCCGAAAAAATGCAAAGATCTCCCCGCGTAACGAACGATCGCTTGAAGTATTACCTGTTTAAACAAAAACTAATTATGGAAATGTCAGCGAAAATACTGAGCATCCGAGGCCGAATCGATATAGGAGTTGGCGCCCTCAGACACTTTCGCGCTAAGACAAAAATACCTCGACGCATTAGCCTAAGTGAGTTCTTCCGAAATAATTCCAGCCAGGTGATCGATCCGTCCCCCGAGTATTATGATACAATTTGAATTACGAAAACCGAGTCGTCGTAACATCTCTTGCTGCCGAGATCAAAATATTAGCTCACCGACAATATCCTTCCCTCCTATACTCACTAATAACACTCATAAAAAAAGAAGAAATTACCCAAAGTTAATTAAAAAAAGAGAGAAAGAGAAAGAGGGTCAAGTAGCTCGCAATTTGTAATGCAGGGATAGACTCGACAAATAAAACATTTTACTAGAAAGAATATAGTAAAATTTACTGTAAAGTTCAGTAAAATTTACTGCAAGTCTAGCAAATTTTATTATACTTTTTGTAAAATTTTTGATTTATAAAGTGTGCTCACGCTGTCCCTGCGCTACAAATCAGTATACACGGAGAAACATGGGTAGTAATGATTTGTTTGGGCTAAATGGGAACGATAAAATCACTTTCTGCTAATTACCTGAAAAGTTAGAACTTATTACACTGAAAAAAATTGGTAATTTTAAGTAAATATTTATTTCAATAGTACTTGTTAAACATTTCTTTGAATCAACTAAATATTTCTTTAAAACTAAATGAATTTATTTGTTTCCAAATAAATTTAGTAGGTTCAAAAAATAATTACTTGATTCAAAGAAATATTTAACAACTATTGAAGTAAATATTTACTTAAAATTACCAAATTTTTCTCTGTGTACTAAACCTTAAGGTAATCAGTACTATAAGTCATTTTGAGGCTAGAGTGCTACAGAAACTTACAGTACTGATTACTTAAAGGTTTAGTAATAAGTCCTAACTTTTCAGGCAATTACTAAAAAGTGCTTTTATATCGTTCCCAATTTACCCAAACGGTTTGGTAATAATTACTATCCACGTTTCTCCGTGTAGTCATTTTTTCCAATAGAACTTTTCTCCCCGTGTAAACTCCATCCGTCGGACGAGAGCCGACGCTGAAATTAACGCGGAAGACGCGGACTCGAAATTGCGCAACGTGCCGCAGAGAAAACTGCGATCATCGATCGACCGCACCGAGAAACGAGGGATCCGTGATCCCGCTGCGTGCGTACTGCTCGAGCCCGGAAAAACAAAAAAAAAAGAAAAAAAAAAACGCCGAGGGGTAAAAATCTTGCGCCGCGCCTCTCGAGGGTCGCGGAGCTCCTCGAGCGGCTCCGACGCAGGTAATAATTAACCGACAGTCGTAGCGAGTAAATGAGAGAGAGAAAAGGGCGGATAATTTCGCTGCCTTTTTTTTCATCGCTGTTGTCGTCGATTTCGCGCGTGCACAGCAGAGAGAAAGAGAAAAAGAACCTTTCGAGGCAATCACGACTGGGTTTCTCGCTCGGGTGCCGACAGGCACCTGCCCCTCTGTGTTTTTCTTTTGCCCGACTACCCCTCTTCCGTACCCCCAGGTCCCCCAGCGCTATTTTGCATGCTGAAACCTTGCGCTTGTGGGGGGTAGTGAGCGTGTACTTCAGTTGCCGCGCCTCCGGGAAGTACACCTCGCGCTTAAGAGGCCGAGGGAAAAATCGCTTATTGCTTCTAAAAACTATGAAAATGGAGGGAGGAAAAAAAAAAACGTTGCTTGCGCCAGTCACACGCATCCTCACGCGCTATATGTGCACGCTGAATTGGTGTCGCACTGGGTAAAGTTGCTCGAGTGAGATTTTACTTGAATAAGCGAATATATTCACGAATTTCTGCCACTTGTTAAATATATCTAGTGTATATCCAATGGATATCTAGCGGATATATGTAGTGGAAGATTTTTAACGTGGAACGAGTCATTATTCACTTACTCAAGTGATATTTCACTTATTCTACTTTAGACAGTGCTCGCCTCACTTTTCAACGCGACTAAAGTTGAATCTATATGGCCACAAAAATTTCACTATAAAAAATTAGTAAAAAGCACTCTTGTATTGTGAAAAAGCTCTTTCTAATTAATTTGTCATAGTTTTTCGTGAATTCAACTTTAGATGGTAGAAATGAGTACACTTGATACACTTTAAACAAAAATAAATAAATAAATAAATAAATAAATAAAACATTGAAAAATTGAAAAGACAATGAACAAATGAATAGATCCAGGGTACTATAATATAAACAAAATAGAAAAGAAGGGTGAGGAGAACAAATAAAGAAATCAATATACACGAAACGTGCTCAAGCCGTGAAGAATGATAAATCAGTGTCTGCTTATAATACCTTGCCAGGCTCATTTTTTTTATCCGGGTCAGCTCCAGTACAGTCGGCGACTCTGCCAGTGCAATCTTCCGCTGAAGATTCGGGCACCTCTCGCTTCGCCGCAAATCGCAACGTATACAAAAAAAAAAAAAAAAAAAGAAAAAGAAAACAACAACGCAACCACGGCGGAGGCGCTCCCAAAAGAAACTTTTCGCCGAGCGAATGCAACGCGCGCGGCCCATCGAACACAAACTCGCCCTCAAACACCCAGCCATACGCACATACACACAGACAGACGGACAGACGCACAGACACGCATGCAGCCAGCGGCACGGCCAAGCAAGCATCACAGCGTGCACTTGACCTTGTTACTCCGGCGCGGAGGAGGAGAGGAGAGCACACAGCAGTCGGTCGTCGCGCTTTTGCTCCTCTCCTCTCGTGCCCCCTGGCGAGGGGGCACTGGGGGGGATCGATAACGGCCCCTCCGACGGGGCGCGAGCGCTGGCACCCACGCGAGTGCATCGCGTGCTCGCGCCCCGAAATGCGACGAGAAAGTGAAATAAAAAATCTTTTTTTTTTTTTGTCCTCTTTTTTTTAACGAAAATAAAGCAACCAGGGCCGGGGCGACGTACATCTTCCGTGCAGAGAAGTATAGTGCGCTGTGCGCTCTTCGGGGTCGAGACGTGGTCACATCGCCCGGCGAAGCGACTGAAGCTCGTCGACAGGATGATTCGCGGGCGAGTCGCTCCTCGCCAAGTGGCGCGTATACCACACTAGTAATTAATAGCCAAAATATGCATGTTCCTTTTTTTTTTTTTTTTTTTTAACTGAGGAAAACTGTGTAAGCTCGCGTGCAGGTATATACTTGTTTATTATTAATTTTTTTTTTTTTTAATTAATACGTGCTTATATAATTCGTTGTATTGGAAACTCGTATATTTTCAATTTTCGGGGGTATCGATAGTCACAGCCTTCTGGGAACCAGCGAGAGCATCGCGCTGGTTGAGCGGAGTGTCTCCGCTAAGCGCCGGACGGTGTCTCGGTATGAAGCTGCTCGGGACTCCTATTTTGCGCCCGAGAAAAAGGCCCGCCCTTTCTCTTATCATCACAGCCTGATAAACGCCTTGGAGCGCGGCACACGCGACTCGTGTGCCCTGAGCTTTGCTCGCTGTCACTCGTACACACGCACATAAACACAAGCACACACGCGGGCGCGCGTATAGGCAGGCTCCCTTTGCCGAGGCGGCTATCGATGCCACAGGGGGTACAAAGTATCGAGCTGGCACGTTGCAAAGTGCCGACGGTTAATGGACTTTTCGACAAAGCGCGCCAGCGACGGAGGGAAGGAGACACCGAGAGAGAAAGAGAGAGAGGGCATGCACGTAACCTGGAGTTTGAGTTGTCCGGGCCGGTTACGTAAGCGCCGAGCGAGAGGGAGAAGCTTCCGATGGCCTACTTCACTCGCTCGGCGCTTCTCACCCACGCGCTTTTCTTCTTTTTTTTTTTTTTTTTTTTTTTACCCTCTCTCTCTCTACTTCTCCGTGTTCTTCCCTACGTACGAATCGCTGCGCTTTTTGCATCCCGATTGAAATACGCCATCCGGCTGCCAATGGTCGAAAGCTCGATTTGGCGGACTCCGCGTGCTCGTTCACCGCCGAACGAGGATACCAGAAAGAAAAAAAAACACAGTGGCACCGAGAGCAATCCCCGCAGCGACTCTTTGCCAAATTGAACAGTGATACACTCAGCCTTCGGCATGTCAAATTGTCGCGGCTCTATGATCCTGTCTATCGCGTCATTTTGAAAGCGCGTCACGTGCCCTGTGGTGGCGATTATTACGATCCTGAAGGCCGAGGTCAATTTTTTCTCCAGCAAGCGTTACAAGCCAGCCAGTCACAGACTCACTCACAACGAGCACACACACACACATACACACACACACGCAGAGGAGTAATAAATGTACAGAGCTCAAGGGAGGTACGAGGGTAGGTGGAAAGGCGCGTCGAATCATTCATAAAGGCAATGCGCTCGTCTGATGCGAAGCAGCGGACTCGACTGGCAGTCGAGCGATGCGTGGATCGGATCCAAGCGCGACGGAAGGGCACAGTGTCTCAGGGCGTTTGCTGATCGACTCGCACTCTGCCCGCGCCCGAGGACCTGTTGAGCGACGGACGATGACATCGATCGAGCCTCGCCCTTTAAAAGCGCACGCCGCGACACACGCACACTCATAATTCCGCGCGCGCGCCTCACCTGGACCCAACCCCCAACCCCAGTCCCGAGCAGCGTCGCGCTCCTGGGCCCGTAGCCCCGGCCGGATCGGCGCCCTATGAACGTGAGCGACGCGTCGGCCGCGTCGTTACCTGGTTTGCGAAAAGTCATGAACATGAAATCCTCGGCGGCGCCCAACGCCGCAGGCCGCTCCGGTCCGGTACGATCTTCCCGCTGGGCTGCTCCCTCTTCCGGTTGGCTCCACCTGCCTCCTCCTCCTCCTCGTCCCGCCGATCTTCCGGATGACGCCTCTGTCGTACACTCGATCCTCGCCGATTTGCTGGCCGCTCACTTTCGAATCTCTTTCCGCGTGCCCAGATCGGCGATCGCCGCGCTCCCTGCCGATCTCCGCCGCTGGGGGGCGCTGGCGTCGTCGGCGATCGGCAACGACGACTCCCGACTCGCGATCGCGGCTGGATCTCTCTCTCTCTCTCTCTCTCTCCCTCGAGAAGCTATTTGTCCTACTGCTGCAGGCTGAGCGCCGACGATCGGCTCTGCGTACTGATCTCTAGCTCGGCGTGCTGCAGTTGCGCGCGGCTCCTGCTGCTGCGAGCGACTGAGACGTGGTCGCGCGAGTGCAGTAGGAATACGGTGCTGCTGCTGCACCGCGGAAACATCCCCCCGTAATGAATGCAGCGGGCATGTGCGAGGGATTTTATGTCGGGGGCCACCCTCCACTGCGCACTGGCCCGCGGCGCCCCCGCGGCGCAGCCGCCTTGCCCGCCGCCTCCTCCGCTGTAACCCCTTCCCGGCGTTGAGGCCGAGTACAGCGCCGCCGCGGCAGCCCTCCCCGCCGCCGGCGCTGCAGCGGCGGCCGCCATACCACCCCCCGGCCGCGCTCCCTTCGCGGCACGTTGGCGACTCGTCCGTCTTGCGCGGCGGCGGCGCGAGTTACGAGCTGCAGCCCGCGGAAAACACCCTTGCCGACCAATCGCTCGGCGCGCCCCCACCTCCCGCCGAGTCCGGATAGAGGGAGCGAGAGGCCGGGAGGCGGCGAGCCGGGCCGCCAGGAGTACAGCGCGCCCAGCCGCCAGGATTCGCGTACATCAGCGCCGCGACGGAGGCAGCGCGCGCGGTGCACCCACCCCCCCTCCCCTTCACCCGCAAGTCGCCCATCCTTTCCCCCCCGGTACGAGGGGGGGAGGTGTCGCGGGATCGACGGGGGTGGAGGTTTGGGGGAGGCGGGGCACGGGGGTGCGCGGCGATCGGGGGAAGGAGTTGAAGGGCAAGCGCGGGAAGAAGATTTTTCAGGGCCGAGGACAAGTGACGAGGACGCGAGTTTGTGCCTGTAAGCTAAGGGAGTACACCTGTAGCTTTCGAGTGTGCTGACGGGGATGACTCGAGAGGCGGGAGTTTGGCTGGAATGTGTTTTTGGCAGGGTAGTCGGTTGGTTACAGAACTTTTGGATTATTTATAGATCTTGTCATGTTTTTTTTTTTTTTTTTTTTTATTTGTTTTGGTTGGTTCGCTTTTGTTGGGAGTTAGTTGTGCAATGAATTGTAAAAATTTCAGTTCCAACGGCGTGCCCTACTACGGTGGGAGCGTGCATAAATCGCAGAGTGCAGTCGAGCATTTATCTTCAGCGCGAGCCCAATTGTAAGTATTATTTTCAAAAGTTGAAATTTATGTGGTGAAGGAGTCTACGCGAGGAATTGAATTATGTGAACGATTTTTAATGAGCCGACGAAATGAAATTGTCGAAGGACTGTGTAACTTTGGATGTTACGCAAAATTCAGTAGTAGTGAGTCAATAAATAGTCAGACGGCCGCCAACAACTTTCTCTTCGCTGCGTAATGGAGGGGCTTGTTCACGCTGTAAATTAAAATAAATGTTAATAAAATAAAACAAAGAGCTCTTCATTGTAAATAATTTATTCAAAATTGTTTATTCGATACATGTTAAACATTCATGAGCATTACAATCGATCGTCGAAAATGTTAGTCAATTCAAAAGGTATTCGTTTCCAGCGATACATTTTCACAATTTTAAATAACAACAATAAAATATAACAAACATAAAATAAATATTTTTTAAATAAAATATAAAATAAAGCGATACTTACCTTACGTCGGTTTACGCACTTATCGTAAACACTTAAAAAAAACCATCATCTTTTTCAGAACACTAAGTAGTAGAGTGAGTGTATTATAATGCCGAATTCAAAGAGTCAGATGTACCAGTAATTTTTAATGAAAGTGAAATTCTCTACATTAAGAGAAATGATGTAGTAAAAACTACTATACTGTCTGGGAAGGTGGTAATAGATTAACATTCTAAAATAAAAATTACTAACTTTATCGTAAAATTTACTATATGTAGAGGAAAATTTACAATACGGTTTGATGAATTTTACTACAAAGTATAGTATTTTTTTTGCAGAATGTCAGTCTGTGACTACCTTTCCCCACGGTCTAGTACTTTTTACTAAAAAATTTCTCTCAGTGTACTATAAGAAGATCAACTTTCGATTAATCAGCTTCCCCAATTTTTCTCTCAGTAAACAAATATTACCGTATACGAAATTCCCCTTCTATTTACCAATACACCCTTCTTCTTGATCATCTCTTCTCGAAGTCTATAGTCAGCAGGTCGCTCTCGCAAAATCTTCACTTAAACCTCCAATTAACGCTTCGCACTCCTCTCTATATGCACCGCTAAAAAGGTTGGACGCGAGAGCTCGTCTCGCCGGCGTTTTCCTCGCAAAAGGGGACACAAAGCCAGACACACATGCCGCGCACACACTCGTTAAGAGCGAGAGAGAAAGAACGAGAGAGTTTCCACCTCGCACCGTGTAAAATTCACGCGAGTGTAACGCACCCCTGCGGGTAAGTCGGCGTTGCGCACGCGATTCTACATTTAAGCGGGGAATTTACTGGAGGATGCATTTAACGAGGGCCGCTCGCCGCGCACGGTATAATCTCGGCCTGGGACTAACTCGAAAATTGTGATTCCTTTACAACATTATCAACTTGGCACTGCGCCGCCGCTAATTGGATTGCTCGCGGGACTCCTGCGCGTTGCCTCGCCGACGGCCGCCTTTTCGAGATCCATCCGCGTCCTACGGGCGGCGGTTGCACGATGCACGCCATGCGACGGATGGCAAAGGCAAATATGTATCCGAGTAGAGCATTTCTTCAGCCTGAAGTGAAAAAAAGGGAGTCCGGGGGGGGGGGGGGGGGGCGCGGGGT
>JAWWEN010005936.1:0-28092 GCA_035582955.1 Sycophila texana | reverse complement strand
TCTCTCTCTCTCTCTCTCTCTCTCTCTCTCTCTCTCTCTCTCTCTCTCTCTCTCTCTCTCTCTCTCTCTCTCTTCCTTTTCCTCTCTTTGTCTCTTTTTTTAGACCTCCCACGTGTTCAATAGTAGATTACACAGAGAGAGAAAGTAAGAATAGTCCCAGATCGTATATATATTGTTGATAAACGTGCGCTCTACGGCATTTTTTTTACCTCACATGTTGCATATACTATTCATTGTTGAATGCTAATCACTATATTCGTCGTCTGCTTAAGTGGCCAATCACTGTGTGGTTTACCCCTACTATTTTTCTGTCCAACATAGCCGGAAATCGGTAACTTCGTTTCGCGAAGCGGCCAAAATTCGGCATTTTCCGGCCGGAGGGCGCAGACAAAAAAATTTTGCTCGCAAGCTCATCGCGTGTATGCTCTCCTTCGCACTGGCCGGCCACCCCTACCACATAAAATCGACGCGGCCCGGCGAATCGTTAAATTGACCGCGGCGAGCGGGGCTCGGGCCAGTGTTGTCCATCGCGCGCGCGGGGAAAAGTAGCAAAAAGTTCGCGCACGGGCCCGTCCTCCCTCCTCCTCTCCGATTGTATACATTTTTTTTTCCGCGCGTGGGGAACACGCGAGGCGAGACCACGTCGCTGCCGTGACGGTCAGTCGGTGGTCCAGCGGCGGAGTGCTCGCGCGCGAGCTGCTCGCACTTGTCGGGACAACAAGTGATCTCGGACCTCGGATCGAAGGGTTCGGGAGGAGTCGGTGCCCGGAACTGTGTCTGGCCAGTTTTTTTTAAGACTTTCGGGAGGTGGGAGGGTGCGCAGCTGTTTTTTCTTTTTTTACACTGACAGGTAGGTAAGTGTCCTTTGTTCGAAAGTCGCTTCAAGCTTGTTTCTCGGATTTTGCGGTTTTTATTTTGGCTGAGATTCGTTTTCTTCTCTTCTTTGACTTTTTGTTTCTTTGGTGTGCGAAGTTGAGAGCTGGTGTATTATTTAGACATGCGACATCGATGGGTAGACAGATTTTTTAACGACATCGATTTTTTTTTTTATATGCTTCTTTTGCTTCACGAAGTTGCAAGATATATACAATTTTAGTCGAAAATAAGAGATTTGTTTTCTTGTTTTCTTTAATTTTGTTGTTTCTTTGGTATGCGGAGTTGAAACCGGATGTATTATTTAGACATGTAAAATCGATACCGATTTTTTGACATCGATTATTTTTGATATGCTTCTTTTGCTTCATGAAGTTGCAAGATCTATAAAATTTTAGTCGAAAGTAAAACATTCGTTTTCTTGTTTTCTTTAATTTTTTGTTTCTTTGGTGTGCGGAGTTGAGACCAGGTTTATTATTTAGACATGTGAGATCGATACCGATTTTTTGACGATATCGCTATTTTTGACATGCTTCTTTTGCTTCACGAAGTTGCAATGTCTATTAAATTTGAGTAGAAAATAAGACATTTTCTGATAATTGATAGTTTCTTCTTTTTTTTTTAATGATTTTACATTTAAACTGCGGTTGCATCTAACTGCTAGTACAATTTTAGCATTGCGCGTTCGGTATTGCGTTGATGTGGCTATCGTAATTTATGAAAATCGGTATTGCTGAAACTTAGTCAGGCTAACTTGATTTCTTTTTAAAAACAGACGATTAAAATTTTATTAAGAGTCGTATAAAACAAAATCAAAATTAGCAATAAGCGCTTAATTCTCCTACGTGTACTGCCGAACTACTAAAGATAACAAGTGAAAGGATTTGCAAACTTAAAAGACCGTAAACATCAAAAAAACATAATATTATATTTTATATTAGACACTTAAACTATTTCCTAATAATCACTTGATAGTGAGGCGAATGCTCAATAACAATTCAATTATTTCCACGATTAAACACTTTTTAACCGATTTACATCGTAACACCGGCAAGCAAGAAAACGCTTTAAAATTAATAATTCATAAACCTCCTCTAAATCACTACCAGTTAGACGTAATGTTACGAGACTTTTTTTCAACTCTCTTATACAATACCAGTACAATTTCGCAATTAGTCCAAAAGCAGCTGAAAATCGTTTATCGTTAAAGTCCCCCCTTGCTCGTCGCAAAGGAAAAAAGAAGCGCGATCGGCAGCGACCAAGTCTAACCGCAAGACTTCTTGAACTCATCAGATCTAATCGGTCGCACCTCGCATAATGCTGCGCAACTTTCTACAGTTATAACTGGCGATAAGGGCAGTGAGCACCGATGCAGCCATTACCTTGCGACGTATAATTGCGCAGTCGCCCGTAAGTGCTCCCTGCTCCCTGCCGAGCGCCGGAATCCTTATCGGGGAGAAGGGCGACGGAAACTACCCCCTCCTTATCTACCCCCCACCCCTTTTCACCCTCTCCTGGGGGGACAGCGCAATGCTCGATCGTCGCGACGTAAAAACAGCTGGCGCGATGATTGCGCGTGCCGCTCTTAAGTACAAATGAGTAATTGCGAGATACGCGCGGAGTAATTGTCGGCGAGACCGGTTCGTCGGTGCGCGCGATAAAGCCGCACTCGACCTCAAGCGAATTGGGTATCTTCCGAGGCATTTCAATTTGCACGCAGCGCATGTATGCAGATTTGACGGACTTTAAGCTTCGAGGGGAAATAGCAGGTTCTCATTGTCTCTGCGCTCAGGTAGTTTGCCGAACATTTTTTTGTCGAATTTTTCTGATAATGCGCCCATTCGTGAGAGACAATAAGGAACAGTGAGTATCTTTTCAATCTCAATCGGACAAATAAATTTAGTACTCATCTATCGTATCGAACCCTAATTACCTTTCACTTAATTATTTATCGAATATTCGTTGATAAAAAATAATAAAATCCTCGATTCTCTTCATTAAAGGGCGCCTGTTTCAAAAAATTTCAAAAAAGCAAATAATACTATAGTACGCAGCGTAATACATACCGATCGTAACTTTTCTTAATTTACCTACCACTATAGTGACCGTAGAAATAAATTAATGATTATTAGAGTATGCAAATAAAATTTGAATTAATTATAACTTGCAGAAATAAATTAATAGAATATCAAAGTACGTGTCTTTTTACTACGAGAAAATATCAAAGGTACGATCGTGCAGTGTATACACCGATATTTCAATTAGACCGGCGCTCGGTATGAAATCGACTGTTTCGGTCGGTGACGCCCACACGCTACCACGTCGGAAACGTATCTCAGGATCGGTTGTAAGGTGAACTTCATTCCATTGCGCAAAACTCACGACTGCGATTTTCCGCCTTCTCCATTAAAATTGTTTTTATTTTTTTATTATTATTTTTTTTTTCAAGCTAAGATTTTTTCTTTATTATGTACAAAAATTTATATCAATTTTTTTTCTTCGCTGCAACGCAATTTACAATTTGATCAAATAACTTACAGCGTGTGGTATTTCGAATTATCGACGTACTTTAACGACACTAAGATAAATAAATTGCCTCGCGTACCTTGTTGCATTTAATTCACTCGCAGTTTATTATATAATAATAAAAAGAGCGTAGGAGCGAGTAAAACCGCCGCTAAAATTAATATGCCGTGAGGACTTGCCAGTAGTCGTGAGAAAAACTCGACTCTCGCGTCGCCTTTGTGAGTGAACAGACGGATGAAATTCTGACCTTTCCTAATTAGCCGATACAGGCGCGACTTCGCGCGTAGAAAACGATGGGAGAGGAATTAAAAAAAAAAAAAGCGGGACGGGATCCTTTTCCCGATCTCAACGGAGGTCCCCCACGTTAATTGCATTGGAAGCGACACCTACGGGCGCCTCGTATCTCTGGCTCTTTTTTTTCTCTCTTCTCCTCACGGACGTCCGAGAAACCCAGCGATGCGTCAATGCATCCTCGCGGGTGTGCAATTAACCCGCTATGATGCCGCGGGAAGTTGGAGAAGCGGCCGAGGAATTCACGGAAAATTTTCATCGCGAGACTGGCGAGATTTTGCCCGAACCGTATAGGTTTGTCTGGAATTGACTTTTTACATCGAGCTTCGTGCTAAGTTGAGTTTCAGAACAAAAAATCTCTAGAGTTGAGAATATTTAACCTGGTTTATGGTGACTTGTGTTACTGCTTCTTTTTTTATCTTATTTTATTTCGAATTTATATTGAAAAATCAATTAAATGTTGTAATGGTGTAATAAAATATCGTGAAATTCATGGAAAAATTAATTAAATATGATAACGGTACAATGAAATATTGTAAAATTAATTGTTCTTTCGAATTTATTAAAAAAATTAATTGAATGTAATATGGTGGAGGGATAAAATATTGTAAAATTAATCTGCATATTCATTAGATACTACTTTAACTTTTAAAAGTTAAACAGTCTTTTATGAAAAATTGGATGAAAAAAGTTAATGATTAAAAATAGATTAATTGTGTGGGAAATATTTTATTTCGTTTTAAATATTAAGAAAAAAATTTATAAGTAATATTTAAAACATAAATAAATACAAGTGTTTTTTCAATGAATTATTAGTGCAATTATTGTTAATCGTGTAAAGAATACTTAAAAGTAGAATTTTTTAACGCAATCAACTTTAAATGTAAATACGTATATTTTTTACTTGCACAATTATTAAATTAAGGTTAACGTTCAACTTATTATGGGACAATCATAGAAAGTCTTTATATTTTATAAATTGGAATAAAATTTATTTATTTAATATACGCTGAACTAAAAGAATAATCTGGAATATCTATTTACATTACACCTACACAACAATGACTCATCAATTTTTTTTTTCATTTATAAAAAGATCTCTATTATGGATTTAAAAAAAGATTATAGCTGTAATCTAGATTGATTAAAAAAAATGTAATTGTTAATACGCTTCCTTTTTTTCACCGTAAAATAATGCGAGCAATGCAAAAACGCGTACCTCGACAAAAAAAGTTCAGAAACAATCTTGTCAACCTCATTAAGAAAAAAGATTAGAAAATCATCCACAAGCTGTAATCCAGTTGATGCTCCAGTCTAACATTAACTAGGTGTTTACGCCAGAAGCAGCTTACCATTCTTATTTTTCTTTTGCTTTAATTGGCCACTTAACCAAACACCCTATGATCTTCGAGTGCAAGTGTGCCCTGCTTCATACGCACGATTAATGTGATTGATTAATTAGCCCGATCCACCCATTGACACTTGAATATCCTGCTTTTTTCTGGATTTTCACGTTCTGCAGAAACTGCGCGCGAATTTTTTAGCACTCGAATTAACGAAACGGCATGCCAATTATTTAGCTTTCGAATTAACGTTAAAATTCGAATGGAAAATAAAAAGCGCATGATTGATTAATCAATATTAAATTTTGCAACCAGTCAACGACCATAAAGCCATTAATGCACCTGGATTCCCAGTGGGAAATTCTTATGCTTATTACGCTTATATACATATAGTCGATGTTTCTAATTATCCTCTTAATGATTGTGTTACTTGCGAGTTATTATGCAGAAAAAAGTGACGCGGATTGGAAAATTGATGAAGCAACCCTCCTTTTTTCAACCCGCAAAAGCTCAGCGGGAGATAATTTACCCTTTTTTGTTACACTCTTGAATGGAATCATGTAAATTTTTTCAAATTACGTCATACTACAGAATGTCTAATTTTCTCCCGCCGACGAAACGACTTTTTTCAATAATTGTAAACGACTTTTTGTTGAACTGGTTATTGGATCATCGAAAGATCATTTCATCGATGACCGAATACTAAATAAATTTCAAAATTAAAACTAGTCAAAACAAACAGACACACGCACATCGCCGTGTACACACGAACAAAAACATAAAGCGATACTCGCTCTATCTCACGCACACTTCTGAACGCAATGCAACCTAAATTTCTATTTATATTTTTCTCTCCTTTCTGAGCCCATGAAGCCTTTCAAAAATTTAACTGTAGCTTTACCAAGCTTACGTCTGTAATTTTTCACTAAAAATTGTCAATGTTAGAACGTTTACCGGTAAAACCTCCTTAAACCGATCTAGTGCACTAAATCTTTATCATTCAATCCTTAGGATTAATGAATATAGCGGTCTACAGTTTTTGTACGAAATTATGGTATTCCATTCTGTTACAATTTCATCTTATCTTTTACAAATCACACTACGATTGGCTAAATGAAATCGTAGAGGATTAATTTTTTGTTATTAACTTGTCATTATCGCACGTAATTGCACTAAGGAAAAGACGAAGAAAATGTAATTAATACAAGGGTATTGATATCGCTCTGATTATCGGTAACAATCTAAATGGTATCGTTAACTATTAACAAATATCTAATTATTTCTGTCATATTTAATTCGAATAAAATAAAAATCTTACGTTTTATTAAAAATAAAAATGAACTATACTACTTCAAAATCCTTCTTAAAAGCAATGTTGTTGATTGGTAACTTTAACGATATAAAATACTTATCTTAAGTCTCTTTATTGGTTTCATTAAATAGCGATAAATTATTAGTTTAGCCATTTGAAAATGTTTGGCATAACCGCCAGTTTCTGACAAAATGAATCCTTCTTACTATCCTTCTTACTTGTGCGCTTATAAGCAATTAATTGCTTGATGTAAAAAATTTTCTTTTTTCCGGGATGTTTGGTAATATTGCCAGGCATTCTGGATCTAACGGATGAAATTCTTTGAGAACTCAACCGCGCATACTTCTTAAATAATCGCCGCAAAAAAAAAAAAAAAAAAAAAAACAGTGATTAATTCTCCAAAACGCATTTTCTGCATCTGACCTACGACATTAGATTGATTAGCCAAATTCATGGTAAAAGTCAATTTATTCCACAGTTCAGCTCTTTATTCACAGTTCATCCGCTAACTACAAGTACACTCCACTATAAATTCTTGCGAAATTACATTTTTAAAAAAGTTAAAAAAAAAAAAATGATTACAATTTACGTATAAACAAAAGTGTAAATGCACTAATACGGAGGTATTGAGAAAGCCTAAAAAGTTAAGAAAAAGATAAAGTCGAAAAAGAACATTTCAAAAATGTTTCACAAGAATTTATATGAGTCGAGTGAATCCTTTGTTCTCCAACAACCTAACCTCAGAGTAGACTAAACGGACGTGTAGTCGTTGACAGATGTCGCATCTACTGAATAATTGACAAGATAAAAAAAGTGCGAGGAGACAGTGAGCAACAAACGACGCACCAGTTTCAATCCGCGTGTATATTTTTTGTCGCAAAACTGCTAAATACCCGTGGGAAAAAAGTCTGCAGAATTTTTGCAGAAATTATTTTCTTTCGACTTTTTAGCAGAAATTTCTACAGAATTTTTTGCAAAAAATTTTCTGCAAACATTTTCTATAGAAATTTCTGCAGAATTATCTGCAGGCGAAAACCTTGCAGAAAATTCTGCACAAATGACAAATTTCTGCAGAATCTTCCGCAAAACTTTCTGCAGAAAACTCTGCTAAATTTTTTCCCTATGGTTAAATAAAAACTACACCAAAAAATTTGAATTTTTTTTGTAAATACACGCCTTACTAGAATATTTGCTAAAGCACGTGACTGTACGAGGAACTGTAATTGAGTTATCGAAGATTGGTAATGCTGGGACTAGCCAAGCGATACTGACATCGCCGCAATGAGCAGCGCCGCTGATTAATCGCTTTTATATATGCGAAATCATTATGCTGGGTTGATTTCTCGCTCGGCTCCTGTTTACGATGCATCGCCGAGTCGCGGATTCGCCTGGGGAAGGAGACGGGTAATAGAAACGAGCGAAGGAAATTTATGGCAATCGAGTGGAAATAATGCGAAATCATCGTTTTGTAACGGTGACACGCCTCGCGCTCGATGATAATAATTTTTTTTCACTTTTAAATTCTTTGTATAGAAATACGCGCCGCTATACCGCACTGTTGATTCTTGCCGTTACAGAAGGTATTCTCGATTCGATCTAGAATTAAGGCTTTCTTGTGTTCCAGTTCATTGCTTCGATGAAAATGATTAAATTATAAATACTGAAGTCTTCGATTGGAAAAATTATGAGACGGAGGCATTTTCATCGGAATTATCACGATCGCAGATTTTATTGGACGAATAAAACTCATTTGAAAGTACCCTCAATAAAGCTGCTTATGTTAGGAACGAGTTTTCACATTAACGCGCTTTACGCTCTTTGATCTCAATTAAAAAAACCTGGAATTTTTCATAATTAAATGGGCGAAAATGAAAGGGAAATAATAAATCAAGAAAGAAACTGAGCCTACATCAAACAACGAAACAAGGAAAGTCCGGGAAAAAAAGAAGTATATATACTTTTTGAGAATTTCTTTTTTTTTTCTTTTTTTTTTTGAGCTGCTTAACTTTACGCAGATAACCGGATGAGTAAACCTTAAGCACGGCCTTCGAGGTCGCACTTTGTCTCCCGCTCCTTTCCGCATTTCTTCCTTAGCTGACTCGATAGTCTTACCGCAGCCTGTCTGTAACCACTGCGTTTTAGCGGCAATGCTCTAAAGTGGACCATTTATCTAATGTAATTCATTTGCCATTGACCGTTAATTTATTGACTTGAATTAATAATAATTTGTTACATTCGAGTTGAACGAATTTTCACTTATTATATTTTTGTAAATAATAAATAATGCCAGTTTTACACGTGTTTTGCATTTTTATCGGGAATGAAGTTAAATTATCTGCAAGACTGGTCACGAAGCAATCTGCTAGTTTGTACAATAATGCAAAAGAAATATTTACGTGGTGAAAATAAACAAAAATAATTTTATCGCGTACTTTGAATCTTATTTCTATAGCAGGAAATCTCAACACGATGATAGGTAATAATAATCTAATTGCAGATCTAAAAGAATATTGATATTATGCAATTACGTTAAAAATTTGTCATCGTTTGTAAAGTAATAACAGACTGATATCGCGTAATTAAAGATTCAATGGAATTAGAGAAAAGAAGAAAGTAAAGTAGAACATCGGGGGTCAGCTTGTAATCCATATCCGTCGTTCGCGCTTAAATATGTCAAATGACGTTAAGCTTATTTATTAACAATGATAACGAATAAATGGACACGAGGGTGAAAGAAAATGGAAAAATGCATTTTAATAATGAAATCGTCAGAAACAGGATGCAGGATAAATACACAGGCAAACAAATTGATAGATTGAACTCTCATAGTTCAGGGAAACGTTAAATTGGAGAGTGGAAAAGTGCACAAATCTCCAGTAATAATGCAGTACTGATTGATAAGTTCCAACAATAATAATGCGTGGAAGTCAAGATCAGCGTCTAAATATTGAATCTCGAGTACGTTAAATCCACAAAAACAACGTAAGTGTAAAATCATCTAAAAAACTAAATAATAGAACCGAATAGATCACACTTTCTAAAGTTGATTCAGTGAAAATTTCAAAAATTTTACAATACTTGCACACTTATCATTGTAAATTTAAATTAGTGAGTGAATTAGTCAGATGGGACAAAAGAAAAGCCGATGATCCTTAAAATTACGAAGCGCAAAGCAGCCCCGTGACAATAACAAGAGTGCACTTAGCGTGGCGGGCTTGAGCAACGTGCCCAGGTGGTCGTGGCACGAGTGGGACAAAAGGAGTATACCCGCCGCGAAACGAAAGTGAGCACATAGTCGGATGCTTGGGCCGGTGAAAAAAGAAAAAGAAAGAAAAGAAAACCAGCAGGTGCGAAAGTAAGAGTCGACAAACTGTCGGGCGCAATCTCGCGGATAGCAATATTTGCCACCGCGCGGCGACCGGCTCACCTTGATAATATGTACGAACTTGAACCGCTACGCGCTTATAAACACTCGTGCCTGGTGCATTATGTGTGCGCACTGTCGAGTGCAGGAAAATCGAGCCGTCGACGAGTACATCGCGTGCTTTCGGGTGTACGCGAATCTTTTAGGTGATCTTCCCGTAGGAAAAAAGACTTGCAGAATTTTTTGCAGGAGTTTCGTCTGCAGAAAATTCTGATAAAATGTTTTTCTGCAGACATTTTTGCAGAAATTTCTGTAGAATTCTTTGCAAAAAATTGTCTGTAGAAATTTCTGCAGAATTTTCTACAGACGAAAAGCTTGCAGAAAAACTTGCAGAAGAGCTTGCAAAAAATTCTGCAGGAATGGCAAATTTCTGTAAAATCTTCTGCAAAACTTTCTGCAGAAAATTCCGCAAATTTTTTTCCTACGGGTTTATAGTGATGCTAATGTTTGCGGGGGTAGTTTTTGGTTGAGCTTTATTATACACTCATTGGAAGTTTAATTTTGTCTTTTTGAATTGCATATTTATGTTTATTGAAGAAGTCCCGCTTAATGACACTCGGTGATTTTGAATGAGGAAGATGGGACTCGTTTGATTTTCACGACAAAAGAATAGTCGCTCAGCGAAAAATTTCTACTCGAACTGATAGTGGCTGATCTTGCAGCGAGTAAACCAGTCTAGAATGCTAACTATGTAAAGGAATAGGTATTACTTGTATTCGAATGATATTTAAGAGGTATATGTTACTCGATAGACCTTGCAATTTTTCACGTTCGACTACTTTATTTAATTTTTTTTTTCGTAGTTTGCGTATGAATTAAATTTGATACAATTTTTGTAAAAGTAAATAAAAAAAACGCTGCTAACTGCACTGGCACTAAGAACAACCAAGTATAGAATGTCTATTTTACCGGTAAAAAATCTGAAGATATATCCGAATCTGATTAGTAACAGATGTTAGTAACAAAAATTAGTAATATATGTTTTAATTGCAATGTTTTAAGAATGATTTTTATTTCAATTTTAAAAATATACGATAATAATATACGACAAAATTGTATTACTACCGCGTGTCAACGCAGAAATGATTGTCATTCCAGTCATTATTCAATATAAAAAGCTCTTTGTTTATTTTTATCCAATTAACGACTAATGCACATAGATAATCTTACATACTACATAATGTTCATAAATCACAGTATTATTTTAAAAACATATACAAGATTATAGAGCTTAACAATACGTTAATTTTGAAAACGCATTTATAAATAAAAAATTTGCTGCAGTTGAAAAATATATTACAAGTTATTTCTAATCTCTGCATTGTGTTGCAGATCTCAAAAAGAAAACAGCCAAGATGTCCGGCATTGCGGAATATTACAAGGACCTCATGTACAACAGAAATGGTAATTAACTTCATTACTCAATAAAGATAATAAATAAACAATCAAACTTATCAAATCCGAATTCTTGCAGATCCTCGAACGCAAAACTGGTTTCTTATGTCCAGTCCAGTTCCCCTGCTGACGCTGATAGCACTCTACCTGTACTTTAGCATATCAGCCGGTCCACGGATGATGAGAGA
This sequence comes from Sycophila texana, assembly GCA_035582955.1. Classification (NCBI taxonomy): domain Eukaryota; kingdom Metazoa; phylum Arthropoda; class Insecta; order Hymenoptera; family Eurytomidae; genus Sycophila; species Sycophila texana. The sequence continues at coordinate 16,740 of JAWWEN010005936.1, read as the reverse complement.
CAGGAAGCCCTTCATGCTCAAAAACACTCTCATCGTTTACAACTTAGCGCAAGTTTTCATCAGCATTTACCTCGTTTATGAGGGTCTAATGGCCGGTTGGTTGTACGACTACAGTTTCACATGTCAGCCTGTTGACTATTCCAACAATCCACAATCCATGAGGGTAGGTAATCAGTCTGGTTCAGGCTTGTTACAATATTTATTCAATGAAAAAGTTATTGTTATGCCCGCGTCAGTAAACTGATTAGATTCTGACTAGAAATTCGTTCCAGTATGTGGAGCTTTTGATTCGTATTGTTTCTATAAGTCTCCTGGTTAATTATTTACCTACCTTTTTTAGATGGCCAGAGGAGTGTACCTTTACTTCCTTTGCAAACTGGTCGAGCTGTTGGACACGGTGTTCTTCGTGCTACGCAAGAAGCAGCGACAGATCTCCTTTTTACACTTGTATCATCACGCGATGATGCCAATTTGTGCGTGGATCGGTGTACGATTTGTGCCAGGAGGCCATGCCACCCTCCTTGGTCTCATCAACGCCTTCATCCATATTCTCATGTATGCTTACTACATGCTTGCGGCATTTGGACCCGAGGTGCAAAAGTACCTTTGGTGGAAGAAGTACCTCACATCACTTCAACTTGTACAGTTCACCATCATCCTGTTTCACAACCTACAAGTAAGCAATGATTTAACGGTGGTAATTCACAATAAATCATTGTCATTTTTAAAATCCATCAAAGACACACGATGCATATTGTTAAAGTAAAATTATATGACGAATAGCTGAAGAGGAAATTTAATCAAATATTTTACTAATAACTCAATGACTCTGCTGTTTAGAGCGCTACTACGCATATTGCTACTACGTTGAACAAATTCTTAATTTTAAAAGATTGCGTTAATTAATTGAAGCAGAAAATTATAGGTATGAAGAAATTGATGTATTAAATCATAAATATGTCTTGATCTGCAGGTTCTGGTCACGGATTGCAATTACCCGAAGCCGTTGTCCTTCTTGCTTTGCATTAATGCAGGGTTGTTCATTTATCTCTTCGGCTCGTTTTATGTGAAGAACTACAATGTCAAAGCAACGCCCGAGAAGAAGGAAAAGGATCCGGACTCGAAGGTGAATGGAATGTCAAATGGACACAGCAAGACGAATGGCTATGCCAACGGCACACGCAAAGAACACTCGAAAGTGGACAACAAAGCCGATTAGATGTACCATTTTTTTATATCTGACAGTGATAAGCTTTATTTGTATTGGGTTACGTGAATTGATTTGGACTTGGTGAATGCGTGAATTGAATGTCTTTGCGTTAAAGGTCGGAAATATCAGTGTCTTCATGTTCATCCAGAATAATTTATGCGGTAAGATCAGGCGCGAAAAAAAATTAAAATATGTGATCTCTACTCATTCCCAGAGTGTAATATAAGATTTAATAAGGTAGCGGTCGAACGGTTTTATAAACAATCGACCACTTAGAATTTGTTCACATTACATAAATTAATTAGAAATCGCCCACTTCTCTCGATCGATAACTGGGCTCTCTTTAAATCGTAGATCGTTAAGCTGCCGATTTTACCGGCACGTCGTCAGTTTCATAGTTACCATCAGAATAAACTGGGCGCTTTGGTTTCAAGGGCTCACACTCAGATGGCGTTGTCTAATTTTTTGCATTTCCGTCGAATCAAATCTTGTACATACATATCTATATATATTACATAGTTAAAAGGTTGAACTTGAATACTAGTTACAAGAAAAGTTTTGAACTTCAGTTCTAATTCAAAGAAAATTTTTAGGCATAAAGGCACAGAGAATTGTTAAGTTAAAAAAATGTTATCTAAAGTTACTGTATGTCTTAAAGCACACTGTTTTAAATATACACCATTCTATGTACAAATTTAGATAGGCTAAAATATGAAGTATACACAACAAGTTCAAAACACGTGCGCAAAATGTTATTTCTTATTAAATCCAAAACTATTTTTGTAAAATTTATGAAAAGGTCTTTATAAATGATTGTTGTTGCAATGGAGATTGTTATCGGTTTTATATCTATATAAAAATTCTCGGCGAAATATCATTGGTGCTATGCATCATTTGTACAGATTTTTTATGCATTTTTCGATCTTTTACACATGTATCTTTTTATAATTAATGACAGTCACAAACAATTATGGGACTTTACGAATAGCCATTCGACTATCCATTATTGTAAAAATTGTATCGTTTATTGTATTGTATTGTAGCGTACAATGTACTGAATTTTCAACCATTTAGAAGAAGCATTTCTTTATTAATTATTAAAATATTTAAAATATGATATACATACTTGTTAATAAAATTTGGGTACAATTTTCTGTCATAATGTATTTGTTCGTCTGCTTTCAATTTACCCGGAAAGCAGACAACTATTATCATTAACATTTATTTATAAGAAATCATTGAAAGGATATCATCATATCCCTTTGGTGAAAGGAAAAACGCCATTATAGATAAATCAAGAAGTACCATGAATTGAGTTTGACTTTTATGCTTCATGAATATCTAAATGTCGATGTAGTTAAGGTATTTTTCCCAAAAACTGGATTCCTACAATATCTTTTGAATTTGTACTACACTATACGGTAGAAAATTTAATAAATATAAAGATAATTTTTTAAGGGTAACAAGTGTTCCTTTTTACAACATCAAACTTAGTTTTAATACTTTTATAATTTTTCAAAAAATTACAGTAGTTTTAGAATAATATAAGAAGTACAATAAACTTTGAGGACCACTTCCAATGCTCTTTTTAACGTTATACTTATTATGCAGTGCGCCTGTTATTAGCCGTAGACTTATTATTGTGTTATCAATATTCTAACAAATAATACTACAATTCGTTCCAATTATATTATTTTTTATTTTTTACACTCTTTGTGAACAAATGAGTGCTAAATATATTAACGAAAGTAGCGATAGTTTAGCATTCATTTCACGTAGGAAAAAAGGCAGAATTTTCTGCAGGCAAAAACCTTGCAGAAATGACAAATTTCTGCAGAATCTTCTGCAAAACTTTCTGCAGCAAATTTTTCAAACATTTTTCCTACGATATAATGATAATTTAATGGAATCGAGCAAGCCTTGAATTAAGAAAACTATCTTAAACATAATAATTTACTCGTGTGTTATACATTCACGACACATCAACATTTGCATCCGTAAATTTAAATGCATTCATTTTACAAATACATGCTAAAGGTATGTACTACACTCACAAAGATTGTACTTTACATATTCCTTACACCAGGAAAAATAGGTTAAGAAAAATTACTATGTTTCTAGTATAATAACAGAGCGACCTACTCGTTCTAGGGACAATTTTCGCAAAACTCGTAGTAATTTTTAATAAATGTTTTGTAATATTTCATGCCAGTATAGAAATAATTAATAAAAAGCTGTAATATTTCGTAGTGACATAACAAAAATTATTAAAAATTATGTCAATACTCCGTACGTGATCAAGTAGGTCGCCTCATTAAAAGAAAAATGGTTATAGTTTTCCTAAATCTACTTTTCTCAGTGTACAATCTGCAAGTCAAAGACCCTTTGAACTTTTTCTTGAGTTTTCGTAATTCTATTGTAACTGAACGACATTTTTTTATAATAAAATTTTTACCATAACAAAAAAAAAGTATGCTAATGTATAAGGAAAGAATGCCAAAAAATCCCCTCGTGTATGCATTTATCGCAAATTTTTTGGCAATCGGGACCAGCGTAATTACTCCGCACCACGTCATACACGCAGCTACTTTTACGCGATTGAACAACATAACTTCGCGGTGAAGCCTTATTTGTTATGCGTTGCGCATATTTACCACATGCGCGTGGCGGTCACGGCGACAGTGAGGTCAGGATCGTGAGACTTTGAACAGAAGCGATTTCCGCCCAGTGCCTACACTCCAAGACCAGAAATACGCTTTGTTATACTCAAAAAAGAATTAATCAATGGATTAATGGTTTAAAAAAAGTATTAATCAGTCGATAAATCCTTTTTTTTTTCAAGATGGCGGCTTAACAAACTTTTCAAAAGTATTCAAGGCAAGTTCAATACTTTTACAAAGTATTAATCGTACCACTGATACTTCTCAAAAGTATTTAAAGCAAGTTCAATAATTCTCCAAAGTATTAAACATACTTCTCAAAAGTATTTATCAATATTGTAAAAAGTGCTTATCAGGCGATAAATACTTTTTTCAAAGATGGCAATTTAAGAAAAGTATTAATAGCACGATTAGTACTTTTTTAAGTGGCCATCTTTAAAAAAACTATTTATCGACTGATTAATACTTTTTAAAAGCATTAATGCATGGATTAATTCCCTTTTGAGTAACAAACCGTACTTCTGGGCTCGGAGTATACGTGTAAATTACACGGCCTTTGGTAGTTCCTCGTCTTAGACCTCACAAGAATCCATAATTTAAGCGCATTTTCTTGGTGACATGATGAACAGGCCGACGGTTTCCAATCAGCACTTGGTCAGGCGTATAGTTTGCAGTTTCAATAGATGTAAATTTTTTTCAAAGTTTCTAAAGGTTACAAGCAGCAAACAAAGTATTACCGCGTTAGCATTGTAGTAACTAAGCATTGTCTGCAATTGGAAAATATAACTGTTCTTGTACTGTGATATTTTATTGATTGATACAATATTAAAAGAAAAATGTTTTTAATGTAGTGATGATCTATTGCAGTTGTAGACTTTCTGTTTCTAATATATATTTTTTATCCTTAAAGAGCTATAGGTCAATCGACCACGTGCTCAGTTTTTAATATTACAGTTGATGCATCTATTAAGGAGTAGAATGTCTAATGTTAAATTTTATTCAACTTTAAATAAAGTCAGAAGAATGTGGAACTTTCTCCTTGAGAATTGATTATCTATTAGCTTAATAGCCCTGTATTAGACGCTTTAGAAACTTTTCGAGTCTAAGTAAGTACTAAAATTTTATCTAAAAATAACTTTATAAAAAGTAACTTTTGAGAATTACTGTAATATAATTACCCAGTGACCCTTACGTGAATTCATCACAACATTTAAATATTTCTTCAGTAAGATAGCGGGGATTTAATCATATCCCTTGCAGATTAATTATATTCTTTAATCGATTTTGAGTATTTCAGGCAATTTTATCAATAATTGATAAATTACAAGTATTTTATTTTGAATGCCAACAAAACTATCGTACGAAGAGGAATATTTAAATTTGAAAAATTTAGTGAAGTATTTTAATCTGCAGTAGAAAAGTGTAGGAGCTGTTTAATAATACAACATAGTAAGAGGTTCAATGTTCCACGACTACGTTTGAATGCATATTTCAAGCCCGGAAACTCTTTTGCATTGCAGAGTTTTTGGGTAACATCTAACAGAATATAATTTAACAAGATTGTATCACAAAATATAAGCATGTTCGAACTGCTACAATTTTCCATTTAACATTCCACAAGAGAAAGCCATTGAAAAAGCTCGGCTGAGCTTGCGAATAAACAACACGCATAAACAAAGTGCCTTCCATATGCAACAGAATAAAAACACAAAATCCCGTAGGAAAAAAGTTTGCAGAACCTTCTGTAGAAGATTCTGCAGATATTTGTCATTTTTGCAAAAATTTTTTAGAATTTTCTGCAGGCGAAATATCATTCCCGAGATATTTCTAAGCGAAGAAAAAAGCTATTAAAAAACTAAGGCGGTATTAGTTTAAAGGACAGGGTCACTAATTGTAAGTATTACGTATGATGAAGCGAAGTCAACGAACCTGCGATTAAGAACAACGGAGAAAGACTATCAAAAGTTCCCTGAACTCATCATACAGTATTACAGTTTTCCGTCTAGTTTATTAGCGCGTTATTTAGCAAAAAAATTAAAAATTAAAAAAAAAGTAAAAGTCGTTTGTAAAGATTGTTTAATTCTCCCATCACTTGAATTAGCATCCTTGTTTATAAATATTCAAAGCACGATTCGATATTATGTGTATATCCAATTGCATGTATTTTCTAAGTTATTGTAAAATTGTATTTATATTAACTTAAAAACATTAACTTATTATTAAGTTAATATAAAATCGTGAAAAATATTTAATCGCGATTCATGAGAGTTTTGGCTTCGTGTGATTTCTTATTTATCATTCTTTTTTATTTGTAAAAAATGTACACAGAAAAGTAGAATTCAAAATTAACATTGATATTGTTAAAATTAAAAAAAAAATTAAATATTTTCTAAAATAGATGTTCTATCTATAATAACGATAAATTTAATAATGATTCCGATTTGAAAGCTATGAAATTCTGGAAAATCTCCACAAGTATAGCCACTGCGTGTCTGCGCAAAATTCGCAAGTCAGAAAGTGCTAAAACGTTAAAGTATGAAAATTATTCGTGAATAAGAATGCTCCGTTAATGTCATTTTTAATATCACATAACACCTTTTACGTCAAATATCATTTACATACATTAACCGGCAGCTATAACAATAAATTCTTACATGCATAACTTTTCGATACATCAATCACTTGCGGAGATACCGGAAAAATTTACAAAGTAGAATTTTCATAGAATAGATGATTAAAAAAAGGACACATTGACGGATTAAAAATATTATTTTTGTCCCGAATTCAGAATTAAAGAACAAATAAAAAGTGAACTAAGGTAGGTAAAATTTGGTCAAGTAGTTCCCAAGATATAGCGTTACGCGCGCCTCGTGAGATTTTTTTAATATACGATGACATTCTTTCTCTCTCGACATTCAATTTTCTTTTGTCGAAAATCAAAATCGAGTTCGAAATTCGAGATCGAGATTAGAGATCGAGATTCGAGATACCAAACCGTTATTTCGCCTATTATTTTTAGAGTATGGATTGTATGACCCGTACGACGAGAAAAAAACTTAAAAATTTTATGAACCGGAGAATTTTTTTCTTCCTTTCGTGAATACATTCCTTTTCTTTTTACAAATTTTCTCATGTATAATCGACATCATACAATCCCTTTTTTGCCAATCACTGAAGAGTTCAATTAGTGCTTGCAAATTTGAAGCAAAGAGTACAGTCTGCAGCAATTGTCCAAATGTTTTATAAGCTTGCATTTATGTTGCTTTAAGACTTGCACTTGCATTTAAGTCAAATATTTGACTTTATCTTTCCAAGAAAAAAAAAATGCACTTTATCGAACAAATTGGATTGAAAATCATTACGTGCAAATCAAGCGAACTTTTCTTGCATCCGATGAACTGTCCTATTTCCGTAAGAGAAAAGGTTCTCTCTCTAGGCGTACCCAGGGTTCTCCCGCGCAAAAGCAGCTTCGTCGGTTCTCGCCACCTCTAGCTCCCAGTATTGTATGCTAAGCGAGCGAGGAAGACGATGCCGTCGTCTCTCGACGTCGCGAGCGACGGAACTACCGCGTCGTATTTGAATGTCACCGGCTGCTATCGGCGTGCCGTCAACGTAAGGGACGCTCTTATGCAATGTATTATTTTTTGCTCCCGATAAACTTTTTTGCTTCCTCATAGAGGAAGCTTTGTAATAGTAAAATTTTGAGTTTTGGTTAAACTTTGTTCAAACATGTTTTACGGTATTTTGAATTCAAAAAACGTGTTTTTAGAGAATGTTTGTGTGGGCGCGCGCGCGCGCGTGTGTGTGTGTGTATGTGTGTGTGTAGGTATATCGCTATATCTTTGAAACTACTTAACCAAATTTTACCTACCCGTAAAAAAAAAGTTTCGTGCAAGGTAGCTTTGGTGAAGCAGGTGCAGGAGTGTTTTGAAACTAATTAAGATCCCTCGTGGAACGTAGAAAAATAAGAGACATTTACTTCTTATTTTTTCAATTCGAAGACGGATACAATCGAATTTTATGTTGTTTTTTTTTATTCTTGTGAGATTCTAAGATTCAAATTTAAATTTTTAAATTTTGAAAACGTTCCAGGAGAAATTATTCGCTATTGTGAAGAAGACTTTTTTGCCTAACTGTGTTGTGAGTGAAAAAATTAACAAACTAAATGACAGACACAATTATGTGTTGCATTCGCAAGTGACCCTTGTTTGTTGCTTAAAGAGATTCCCTCATTCCTTCTTTCGAAAAACTTCTTTCTCCGCAATCGGCCAAAATTAGCATTAGACATTTTGCAGTTGATCAGTCGAGACTCCGTAAAGCGAGTGATACATTTGCATTGGTGCAAAATATAAATGTAAAAAACTTAAACCATTTCATAGACAAATATTTCATTAAAGTTCATTAAACTTTAACCTGAGACCTGAACTTTTAAAAAAATACTACCTATGACTGCGGCGATTCAAATGTCACCGATAACAGGAAATTATTTTAATTGACATTTAACATATTCATTGACGTGAATTCGGTAAATGTTCCATGTGGTTTACAAAAGCACATTTTATACTCTTAACAGACAAAATAAATTATTCTAAATTATGTTAATTGATTGTACGCACAGGGTACTTTATTTTTAACTTAATTTTCAATTCAATTACCGTGCGTTACTTCATACGCATGATTAAAATAATCACTGACGTAACAATTATTTTATCCAACGTAATCGCGTTGATGAAATGTTGCTCGGATAAATTAAAATATTATTCGTTTAGTAACAAACATTATTTAATTTTATGAACATAGTAGTTTTATTTTTTTTTTTAAATTGCATATATTTGATGATATGGATATTTAGTGAAACTAGTGAAATAGTTGGTAATTGTTGTTTACCAATTCAGTTCGAAGGTCTCGACGCAACGTGACCTGTTCTACTTGTTTATTAGTGTAGCATTCTTTCAATGTAGTACATTGAAATAAGCAAATTTTTTTTTACTACCCTTAAAGTCTTTTTACTCTACCGGAGATACTATTTTTCTTATTAAATAAATAAATAAAAACTCGAATGAATTCATATATACAATTTTTAGACGGCCACGTATCAATGTCCTGCTAAATTATCATTGTATCGGTAATTTTAATAATTTGTAAAAAGCGACGGCGAAAACATTTTAAACGACTTGAAGAAAACGTACACGAAATATTATTAACACTGATAATAACTATCTACTAATGCCTGGAGTCACATTGAAATTGGCCAATATGCAAGGTGAGTTCACGTCACTGCGTAATCGCCACGTTTTTTATCTCTCAAAACTGTACTGTCAGTTCTAGAAAAGAATAGCAACTTCACACTACAATATCAACGGTTTAAACTCTTACCTTTCTATAATTCTCTCGCCATCGAATGCGTTCGTTTGCCTACGCCCCTGCAACCACCAGTAGTCAGCGAACACGTGGCTTTACGTAAAAGAAGATAAAGTGAGAGCAGCAGTTGATAAATAAATACACTCCACTCGACGACTTACGTGGCCACCTGGAATAGGAAGGACCAGGCCCAGTTTTGCATCCCCATAACATCGTCGAGTGGCTGCAATCCGTTTGAATGGTCAAAGTTTGTCAATAGCACAGAAAGTTTCGCGCAAACGTGGTACCCCCGAGTCTATACGGGACCACGAGGCCAAAAATCCCCGCCCATTCAGCCGAGGCTTTAAAAGGGGAGCCGACGGGGTCGCACGACTTTGCAGTACGCAAGATTGTCGTTAGATCAGGCGGTGGCCCGCCACAGGAAGGCAGAGAGGCGCACCGCTCATTAGAATACAATCGCCAGTTCCAAGTGAACGGGAAACAGTGGTAATCGGTGTCAGTTCTCCTTGGTAATTCGTGGTGGCTGGGCGGGTGCGCAAGCCTTCCTTCGAAGTGCAAACGTGAGCGCATCCTTTTACATGGATGGAACTGCCCACGGGCTGAGCTGCTCTTGATAGTCACTACTGACCGTCGGGTGTCTGGCCAACTGGTGTACACCGAGAACTGGGGGAATTGTGATCGGAGCTTGAGCGGCGGAGTCGTATGTGCATCGTTGCTGGCCGAGTGAGACGCAAGGGAGGTTCATTTTGAAAAGATTGCACGTTGGACCAGTCTGAGTGGATACCATGGCGGTCTTAATCAATTCTTTAATTGAAGAATATAAATACATCGTGAACGATTTGGCAGGTAAGATTCCTTTTCACTTATTGGTTAAATTTGGCTGAAAAAAGGTTGATTCTATGATGACGGGTAGAATGTCTGCTTTCAAATCCAAGCTGTTTCTTCTGTATTTTTTGAAAAATGTAATAATCAGATATTAGTCGAATAATTATCGAGGGCGGGTCGGTGCGCTCTTTTTCGAAAATTTGCCTTGGTTATTTTAAATAATAAAGAAAATGTCAACAATATCGGTAAGGCAGATTTCTAATCACGAAGTTTTTGCATCCTCTTGTACATGTTTGCTTCGGAAAGTTTTAATTATGTAAGGCAACAAGTATACAATGCTTGAAGTACATGGAAATTCTATGCAAGACTGCCAACTATTCGCTTTTCATTAACATTTACGTCAAAACTCCTATCAACAACTTTTGTTGCGATTGCATAATCGTAGGTTTTAAGTCGAATTCGAATTTTAAAATTTACTTTATATAAGTTGAGGACATTTAGTACTAATTTTATTCCGTGAAACAGCAGTAGAATGACATTTAAATAATCAATCAAATTAAAAGATTCACGTAGCTTTTCCGAATGTGGTAATCTTAAATAACAATTTAAGCATACACAGATAAAAAGAATGATTCTAGAGAAAATCGTCGTGTATTTGACAGTCAATTTTCTCATGTCCTTCGGTAAAAGTAAATATTTCTTACTTATTTATTAATAGTAAATTATTTATTTTTCAACAGTAAAGAAGTTCTTAAGTTCTTAACAGTAAAGAAATAGGTATTAATAGATAGTTAATACACGATTTCTTTTAATGCCACGTTTACTTACAGCAAATAATCCATTTCTTAACTGTTAATACCTAATCATTTGGTTGGATTTAAAGTCACATTCATTAACTATTAAATATAACTATAAGTCAGCGACTTTGTCATGAAGATTTCTTTTTATCTGTGCACTGACTTTATTACTGACTGGATGTAATATAATTTTCAATTATTTAAAAGGTAAAATCGATTTTATCAATATTATTTTGCACAACCACCCGCTTTGAAGACGAGTAACTGAAATTTTACTCCAGCAAATGAATAGTGACTATTACAAATATCTTCCACTTATTGCAATGAATAAACAATGTTTTACGCGAAATAAATGTATCTGAAACATTTTCACGTATTCAACTTTGTATAGGTTTCATTTATATACAAATATACATTGATATTTTAATTTGCACAACTGCAACAATGTACATTTCCCAAAACAGCGCAGGTCAAATTATCATGTAGCATCCAGGTCAATCGCATGCCACCGACTTTATAAAATTTTAGAATCATAGAAATAACAACATCAGTTTCATCTCACAAAACAATATTCAAGCATTAATGCACGTTAAAGCAGTAAAAGCTATAAATCGTTTTCGTGTGAATTATTTTTTAGATCCCAGAACAAACGAATGGTATTTCATAGGAACGCCATGGCCTGTTCTTGGTATTGTTACGTTTTACCTGTATTTTATACAGACGTTGGGTCCAAGCATAATGGCGAATAGACCACCTATGAAATTAGACAGGATAATGCAACTTTACAACGTTTTTCAAATAATAGCAAATGCATATATTTTTTACAAAGTAAGTAAATAAATTGCTAATATGTCGTAAGCACTACACAAAATGATTGCAACGTTTTAATTATAAATTATAGGCTTCAGTGTTGGGATGGCTAAACAGTTACAGTTGGAGTTGCGAACCAGTTGATTACTCCTTTAATTCGCATGCTATTAAGGTAATCAAAATAGCACTTAATTTTATACGCGAGATATTTAAAAAAAATGGTTTAATGAATAAAAAAAATATTTTAATCAGCATTTCCATAGCGAAATCATCAGAAATACTTCATTACAACGGTCTTAACACCTCAGATCGCACTCCTGCCTTCCCGTACATCCAATTACCTATGTAATTATGTTTTATGAATTTTAGGTTGCTGGTACAGTGTGGCTTTATTTTCTCATAAAAATTCTCGACCTTATTGATACGATATTTTTTGTCTTACGTAAGAAAGACAATCAAATATCCTTCCTGCATGTATATCATCATGCTGGCATGGTTATCGTAGCTTGGACTGGCACCAAATATCTTGCAGGAGGTCACGGAACGTTCGTAGGTAATAATAATTGTTTGTTAATTTTAATGATTTAATCAGCATAAACATGTTTTTAATAAAACTTTTTTTTACATAGGATGGGTGAATTCTCTTGTACACACAGTCATGTACACGCATTACCTTGTGATGTCATTAAAAATCTGGAAGCCTTGGTGGAAGAAATACATTACTCAAATGCAGCTCCTGCAGTTCGTCATTTTGTTCTTTCATTTCTCCCAGTTGATTTGGGTTGACTGTGGCTTCCCCCGTTGGCCTGCGTTATTATTCATTCCTCAGAATCTCTTTATGATAATTCTATTTAGCGACTTTTACTACAAAACATACATAAAGAAACCAAAACTTGTTCATGAGAGACAAAACATTGAAACCAACGCGGAAGCGTCGAATGGTAAACCAAAGAGTCAGTAATCAGAATCCTTGGATATAACATCCTCTGCCACTTGGATATTAACATTGTAATACATCTAATACATCTAACTAGTAAATGCAGTAAGCTAGTAAAATAAGATACTTGGAAAACTGTTTTGATCTTTCAACAAGAGACTATTCAGTGAAAACAAACGCTGCCAAGTAACTGATGATATTAGATTGGCCGTTTAGCTACAAGCTTTTTCCAGAGAGGTTTTAATCGGCATGTAAAGTGAAAGATATCTTAAATCACCAATTTTTCAAAAATTATTACTTAAGAAAAATTGGCTTAAGTAATATACAGAATATTCAAATTTAACTCGTTTACTTACTGGAAGCATTGGATGTAAGAAAGAAATAAAATCGCTTTTAGCGAATTCTCAAGGCAACCTTTGATGCCGATTAACATATTCAAATTTTAAAATAACTAGCAAAATCAAAGGCGCTTCGCACGCTCAATTTTCTCATAGACATTTGCATTATTTCTTTGCGATACGTTCTTGCTTTTGAGATTAGAAAAGAAATCGTAACGGTATTTATTTTTAATATAAATTATTTCAAATAAATGTCAAAACACATTCAACCGAATATTTACCGGATTAATCAGTCATATTGCTTTTTGAAATGCTTTGCAAACTCTAGTAATCATTTTTGTTTCAAAAGAGGATTAATATACATTTAGAAACACTCTTTACACTTTCAATATTCAATGTATTCCGGCAACAATAGTTGAAACTTTTGTCAGGGAAAGGTGGCGGTAACATTTCCATCACGTCAGACAATCGTCATCATAAAAATCTTTTTTTTTTCTTCATCCAATATAATTATAAGCGGGTACAAAATGTTTATCCGTTTCATCTAACAGTAATAAATTTGCTTGATTTTTGTGTTCTGTGTAAAATGTTCTTTAATTAATGGATTATGAAATATCCCAGGGAAATTTAATTGAAAACTATGAATATTAATCAGAAATTTAAAGTACGATACATCGACATCATTGTATGAAGTCAACTATGTACATTGTTTACTAATACATAGTTAAGTAGCAGTGTTTATTGTAACACTTTGCCCTGCTAGAGAATGCAATTATTAGTGCAATTTAGAATTAAAAAAAGAAGAACAGTGTATTCATTAATGACACTGTCATATTTGATCAAGACTAGCACATTTTAGATATTTAATTGCATTTAAAGAAAAGGATATTGCGGGAAATATTTCAGAATTTTTTAAATGTGCTTTTCTTTCCAGAAGCTTGCAATATTTCCTTTTGTTCGTAGAAATCTTATGTAACGTACTTTCCTATGTGGAACAAATTGTTAAATGTATTAATATACCTATAATGACTGTCGAAACTGCCGAAGGAGAAGTGCTCATTTTCGTTAGGAACGATGACGAGCCCATCATATATAAGCGTTAGTATCGACATGTTATGCTTTGTTTATGAAAAATTGTATTTTAATGAAAATTTATTACGAATATTTTTACAATAAATATTTATTAAACCAAATATTTACTAAACCACGGTAGGACATACATAAATAATATAATGTAATGCGCATATGTTTGATATTGTAACATATAAAACAACTGCGACAAACGTAAATTGTAATTAAATAATTTTTGCTTATATTATGTATTTTTAAAACATGAATGCACATTATGTATATAGAATATTCTAAAAGATGTAATATTGTAAGATGATGTTGTTTTGTGCTTATAATTTTCATTCTTTCTCGCTCTGTGTATTACGGGAGTTGACACAATACTTTGCAGACATTTTATTCCAGACAACGAACAAAATTCTATTCATTCGATTATTGTCTTTGTTAAAATATGGTATTTCACCTTATTGTAAATTTGTTTGAAAAAGAAAGTCTAAGAGAAAAAAAATAGTTACTGACAAATAATAATATGCACTTTATTTGATTGTTAAATAAAATTATCTTGATAATCATTCTTCAACGTCATCCGACTTCTTTTCCCTTTTTAAATAATTTATGAATTATTTACTAATAATTATATAAACACATTTAAATATATTAAAAAACAGTGTCGAGATTTATTGTTGTTATACATCTCTGAATTTGACCATCACGAAATTCTGCTTCGGTTCGTGACAAATTTGTCGTGACAGATAGTACTACCATGCAAAATACCAGATAGTCAATAACACGGTCTTTCACACGTTAGCGAAAGTTCAGAATTTGATTGTAACTTATCAGAGAAGAATTTCTTGACGACAGAATTATTATACGATGTAATTTTTTTTTGTAATAAGAAGAATTCCAGAATTCTGCCGGGAAGCCGATAATTTTCCAATATGGAAAAGTCCATAGGCCCTTGAGTCTCATTGGTTATTAGATTATTTAATGCTCCAGGACACACATTAAGACCGGGAACTAATGACAGAAAAAATGGAACAATTTTTTACAGGCTACATTTGATAGAGGAGGTACTTAAAATAGTCGGCTATCGAAATATGCATTGAAAATGTTTTGCAGCACGTTAATGTACTTTTTGTATATTTTTGCGTAAGTAAATACTACATTGATAAATATAAACAAAAAGTACATCAACTTATTTCGACAGTTGACGGCTTTAAATACCTGTCCTATCATGTCTGTAAAAAAATTGTTCCATTTTTTCTGTCACTAGTTTCCGGTCTAATTGTCTGATCATAATACCGTAAGTAACTTTATTACACCGTAAAAAATGTTATGGTGTCATCAATATCGACGTGGGAGAATTACTTGTAAATTATTGTAGCAATTTTTTTTTTAAATATGCTGCAAATTATTTACTATGTCAATTTTTAGAATGAATACTGTGCAAAATGTTAATATAAAAAAATCATATTAAAATCAGCAATTAATAAATAAAATAAGTAACAATTAATATGAAGACTTTAATATAAGCAGTAAAAAGAAGTTGAAGAAATAAACAAGTCGTAAAAACTTCTATACACTGATAGTAACGAAAGTTTCTATTTTATTGACGAATTATGATGTTAGTTTCCTACTTCAACATCCAATGGTAATATATACAATTCTACTTTATTAAAAGTAATATATTTCACAGTCTAATCAATTTTTACAATTCAATTTTAAATTTGTTCATGATTTTACATTCTAAAACAGAGTAATTTGTTTTAAAGTTATTCACTTGAGTGCCTGAAATAAAAAGAATTGTTAATTAGACTCGATCTAACTTTCATTCATTTTGGAAATGGAAATGAATCGAAAGAATACATATATAGCTGCTTCACTTAAACATTTTTTAGTGTATTTTTAATTAGACTTATATAGAAAATTTACAATTCACAACAACAATTCACATTTCAGTTAAAACGTCATTTACGTCATTTACGTCAGGACTCCTATTAACAACTTTCGCTGCGTCACATACTTAACTGATCTTCGTGAATCTAATTCGAATTTAAAAAAAACTTTTTCGCCTTTCGAGAGCCAGATGTTTAAACAAATTTTAATGAGACCTTAAAATAATTAATTTAAGTGCTTAAAAGTTCAACATCGTTAACTTAATCGAACAGAGTGTGAGAATTTACATCCAAATTATTTTTATTAATTGACCGAAAGAGAATATTTTTTTTTAAATGTTGTATAATATTATTTGTTATATAATTTATTATATAATATTATATTTGTTTTTCAATAAAACATTTGGCGTGTAATGCGATAAAGAAAATACTTAAAGTGAAATAAATTGTTTACAGTGTTTGTCTCCGAAACACTTCCGGCGTAAATATTTCAAAAAGAATTTCCAGAACTATACATTAGACAAACATCATCTACATATTATAATCTAAAATTAAAATTTATAATAGAAAGTTCAATGACCTGCTCTAACTGGACAGCAATGTATAATACAAAATTAATATTAATTGAAGCGGAATGATTATTTATTTATTTTTATTCATTTAATATTTATAAGCAGTAGGTGTAATTTGATATATACATTTTAATTTTTGCAGATAGAAAAACAATCAGAATGACTTTGACTTTTTATTAAGTCACTTATTTAATTGTATAATTGAACGAACTTACCAAGTGAAGTTCGATTAAAATTGTATGAGCGCCTCCTCCGAAGAGATCAAAA